>JAHWFP010030782.1:3096-23126 GCA_023313725.1 Lithobius niger
AAAAAATTGTTAGGGTCCCGTAATGAAGTTTAGAGAATTTAAAAACTCGGCTATGCGCAAATTCATATAATTCAATTGGAAAAAAATCTAAAATGACTGAAAGGGACTCACTAAAAGTATCGTATTGTTAGGGTGCCATAATGAAGTTCAGGGAATTTTAAAACTGGGCTACGCGCACATTCCTATAATTCAATTGGAAAAAATCTGAACTTTCTACGGGCCGACTGAAAGGGAAAAACCGATAAGCATTGAGTTTAGCCAGCATTTCTATTATTTTGTTTAACTCACTAGCTTATCACCTACCATCAGAGAATCATGAGTAGCTTCTTTATCAAAGAGAAAAATATGCTTCCTGCACATTATTTCATGAGAGGCTAGGCCTATTGCAGCCTGAATAATTGGACTACCAACTATACTGGACCACTCATATGCGGATGCTGGAGAGCATAAAACACATACACTTGGGAGTGTCCATGCCGTAATTATCGCCCATATTCCGTTCCATGTCACAAGGTCGTCTGGGAAAGAAGGTGTGGGATTAGTTTTCCGGCTCCAGGCCCGTTTATTTTACGTCGCCAAAATCTTATTTTACCAAAGCAATCACTGCTAAAAGCCATCAATTTTCTGGCACGCGCGCGAACTGGGGTTGAGCCAGGAGATAAGACACACGATTTCTATCCCAGTCAGCCTTGGCTTGGTGAATCCATTTGCTTTCGTGCTTCAAGGTCGTTCAACGCTGCTGCACGTAAAGTTGCCACATGCCTGGAGTAAGGGCGCGTTTATGCAATGACTCGCTTTTTCATTCGCACAGCTAGAATTTAATCGCGATGGTAAAAGTGTTCACGTTGCCATGGTAACAATGCTACCCAAATCCGGCAATTACGTAAATCCGACATCGTTTGAGAGAGTGTTTCCAGGCTTATAATCCGTGACAGTGAGATAAAGGTTTCCTCCTGTCGAAACAATTTTCCCCGTCGCATTATTGACTGTTTTCGTTACGAGTCGCCAGAGCTAAGACCCACCGCCATGTTGGAATTTCAGATGATTTCTAGCGTCTAGCTGCGAGAATGCAATGGCGAGTCGTTGCATAAACGCGCCCTTATAGTTGCAAGAGTGATATTTTCGGCGCCTATTTTTTTCAATACAATACAAAATATAAGAAGTCAGTCATAGAAGTGACAGACCCAGACACCGCAAGAGCAGTTGCCCACGTGTGGGTTAGAGGCACACTTAAACCTCAACATGGTATAAAAAAATACACTGAGAAAAAATTCCAACATTCAAAAAATTGGTTTACTTTGTTGAAATCATTTTTTAAATGTACATAACTATTAAGAACATTAAGAAAAAAGTTACAAAGATAGGAGAAAAAAACATTTATTAGGTCGAAACCTATACAGCCTATTTTTAACGTGGGTCATCCCAGAAAACAGTTACGACCATCCGTTCCATAATTGGCCCCGTGGAATCGCGACACAGAGCGAGAACACGGTAATATTACGGACACTCCGTCGAGCCCTATGGTTCCTCTTTATACCGCTCCTGGTACTAGTCTAAAACATCAACATAAACTGTCATCATCAATTCTTCCCTCAATCACCAGCAAAACTATCACCACTAGTTTAGTACAAGAAAGATACAATCCGTACGACTGTAACGTTATGGAAGATAAAGGCAATCCCCAGCTCCAAAAAAAAAGTATGTGTGTATGTTACAAATCAATGACTAAATACGCTTTTTATACGTGACCCACCCACCGGCTGTGTTTACTTTAAAGCACCCAGTGTGTTTAAATTTAAAGCAAAGCCCAAGCTATTTAAACAGGCATCATGAATGCAATGGCAGATGACAGCTTAGTTTTTCTGGATTTCTTTGTGTGTGGCCTGCATGGGAATCAACGGCCGAAAATTTGCAATAAACGGCATTCTTTTCATGAAAGGTAATGCGAAAATTTGCATTAAACGGCATTCTTGTCACGAAAGGTAATGCAGAAGTTTGCAATAAATGGCAATCTTATCTTAAAAGGTATCGCAAAAATTAGCAATAAACGGCATGCTTGTCTTAAAAGGTAATGCAAAAGTTTCAATAACGGCATTCTGGTCTTGAAAGGTAATGCGAAAGCCAATGCGAAAATTTGCAATAAATGGTATTCTTGTCTTGAAAGGTAACGCGAAAATTGGGAATAAACGGCATTCTAGCCTTGAAAGGTAATGCGAAAGTTTGCAATAAACGGCATTCTAGTCTTGAAAGGTAATGCGAAAGGTAATGCGAAAGTTTGCAACAAACGGCATTCTAGTCTTGAAAGGTAATGCGAAAGGTAATGCGAAAGTTTGCAATAAACGACATTCTTGTCTTGAAAGGTAATGCGAAAGGCAATGCGAAAGTTTGCAATAATGGCAGTCTTGTCTTGAAAAGCAACGCGAAACTTTACAACAAAATGGTATTCTTGTCTTGAAAGGTAATGCGAAACGTAATGCGACAACTTGCAATAAACGACATTTTTAGCATGAAAGGTAGTGAGTCTTAAATGTATTAATTAAACATGCCGATTGTTTGGAACTTGAAACATGCCCGACTTCAAATTAAAACTTCGTAGTTCGTTTTTCAGTAAAATAAATGGGATGTCATCTCTTCGTTTTATTTTAAAATGCAAACAAGATTATCAAACTTAAGTTTAACCTTTGATAAGACAACTCGCAAAACTACGAATCCGTAAACCTGTATAATCCCGTTCTGAAGTAGTTAAAACGCAACGAGAAAATTCACTCGGAACTAATGCAAAAGAATCGCCATAAAACTGTAAGTCGAGGATTAGAATTATGGTAATAAATATGGAAATAGGAAAACGAAATCTGGAAGGCGAAATGCCGACCATATAAAATGACAAACAGCAAAGACTTCAAAATCAAGTAAACTTTCTTTCGCCCAACATTTTAAAGAAACTTCATAAACTTTAAATGTTTACTGCTAATTAACTTTTAGTTTAAGGATGTAAAATTCGGTTCATAAAAGTCTTTCGCATTAACGTATTGCAAATTTCATGGTTTCAAAGGTTGAAACCATGAAATTTGCAATACGTTGGTACGAAAGAATTTTATAAACCTGATTATACATCCTGAGGCAAATTTCATGGTTTCAAGCTTTGGACAGGGTTCAGACGAAACCTGGAAAACCTAGCGAACCTGAAAATCTCAAAGAAAATGAAAATAGAGCCAAAAGCTCAGGGACATTTCAGGGAGCCAACACAGATTTTTTTTTTAATGTATCCAGCTTTAAGGCCATTGGATCTTAAACTCACTCTGTGTAGCTGATGGACTGGCCGTGGCCGACTGTGGACGACCCAGAACTTAAGGTAGAATATGCGGTAATACCATCGTCACTCCGTCACTCCGTCGAGTGCTACAGAATCTCAGGAGCTTGTTGGTCGTGGGAATAAGAATTCGGCAAAGTTCAGATTCCGACAGTGATTGACCCACTAAAATCATAAAAAAGATGGCTTTATTAAAATTTTCGGTTCTAAATGGCCTTTGAACTTTGCTCACTAAAAAACATGTTGCAAATATACATAAAATAACATGGCGGGGTGTGCCTAAAGTAGGCAATTTTATGTATCGTTCTAACATGTTTTTCAGTGACCATTCATGGGCTATAGAATCGAAAATTAGAATCGAAGAAGAGGTAGGAGAAGATAGAGGAAATGGAAAAAGGCCGAGAAATTAGGGGTGAAATTTCGCCCAATGGGCCATAACTTGGTAAGGTGGTAAGATGTTACTGACGAATCCGTCTTTCTGGTGAGGTGGCATAATACATCATCCAGTACCAATGTGTAAAAATCATGTTTGAAATGTCACCTTCATGTCTAAGCCTAAAGACCCTTACATAACATTAAAGTCGTTCAGAAAAATGCCAGTTACCAGGGACCCAAATCTGATTCCTGAGGGACCCAACTATTTAGTTCAGCAGATTTTTATTATCAAATACTTTTTCTGCGTCCAGGTTATCCCGGCTAGGAATTCGTTGAATGAGACGCTGTCTCGGCCCCGTCTGAGCTCACCTTCAGAAGATTACTTTACAAACACACTCTAAGTGCCTAACTTTTGCGACCCGAGTTATATGTTTGATTTTATTAACCTACGCTTTAAAGACTGGGGGGGGGGGGGGCGCATCGTTACCTTTTCTTTACCTTTTTGCTGTAGGTGGCAAATGAATTATGTAATTATATCATAATAAACGATGACTAAATAATACGGTTTTCTACTAGGGTGCCCTTTTATTTTCACACTGTGCTCAGGATTTTATTGGCCATCTTGTACCTTACCTATGCCGAGAAACTGCTAACAGACAAATATTGGCGAAAAATTCGTCTAGGGTTATTCTGTTCGACCATCCTATGTACTAATTTCTGGGAAAATATTTACATTCCGTAATTTAATTCGGTTTTTATTTTTTAAACCAAAACCTGCCTTGGGGCTCGTAAAACTAAATAAATTTTCCTTTAATCTGTAGCCCGACATCAACTACCCTTTACCCCATGTTTGGTTTGTTATGATTTGCAAAGAGCGCATGCGCTCGTACGTCCTGAAAATAAAAACGGTATAGGAGACACACACGATTGCGCGTTCATACAAGGGATTCTTCCCTCTGACTGGCTGCTGCCATGGCAACCTGATCCAGCTTTTGGTGGGTATGTTCACTGAAAGAAGATTAGCCTCTTTCGGTTCGATACTATTTAGCGCCTTTTGTAACCATGGTCTATCTTTAAAGAAGGTAAATTACCTCTTTAAAACATATCATCAGAAAAGCCAGACGACTGCCAGACTGCTTCTCCCACGATGCAGCAAGAACTCTTTAACGATGCCTTCAAAATCGGACGGAAATCGACTACAACGTTGACTACAATTCGGTGCACGTCGTTTATCATTGCTACCATGCGAACTATGCTGGTCGCTCGGAATGTGACATTGCTGGCTTCCTATAGGTTTTGTCGTCGTCGATTTGTTGATAAATCCCTAAAGTCCTTTGCACAAAATGATAATAAAAACGGTAGGAGAGAACTAACCGTGTTTCAGCTAAAAGCGTAACGGTTTCAACCAAAGAATTATTATTTAATAGCAGCCGTACCCGGCTTCGCCCGGGGATTTGTTTCGCCCGTGGTTGTTTCCCAGTTTTTGCTCGGTGCTGCCTGAACGTTCACTGCAACAGTCAATGTTTCTTCCTGTAATACTCCCCCTTTCCGCCAACCCTCCCCCTCTCTTCTTCGTTTCCCACCCCTTCCTTCTCTTTGCTACACGTAGTTGAATTTGCATGGTTATTTGAATTAATGCTGCCCCCCCCCCCCTCTTTTGCGTAGATGCGGACGTCCAGAGCCGCGTTGAATACTTTCAAAGTTGTCGGCGAACAATCATTGTACGTGCGACCGTTGTTACGTGCTTAAAGCCACGTAAACCTCGATAAATGAACCTCGATAAATGATAAAAGTAAAAATCCTGTTCCCTGATGTAATAAACGCCCAGATGACGCATACACAACATTAAAATTTAATTTTCAGCTGTGAATTCTGGTCTTGGTCACATTGGAGAGCAGATATTTAAACTTTGAAAATCAAGCACTTCGGGATCGAAAGGATGCTTACGCAATTCCAATGGCCGAAAGCTAAACTTTGGTATTGTGTGTGCGACTTGTGGGCATTTGTTACATCAGGGAACCACATTTTTACTTATGCTTCAACGCGCAAATTAATTCTGCAGTGAACAAGACGTACTTGCAGTAATTTTAAACCGGCTTAATGGTGTTCTTTTCTTGTTAAAGATAATATTAAGTGATTATGATTCATAGGAAAGAGTTGGTTACTGTTTAAAGGGCAATTACATCCATTTTGACATGCATGCTGTATATACTTTTGGATCATTTACACAATAACTAAACACAAGAATTGCGGTAAGAATACGTTACGTACGTCCGATACAACAATTTAATTATTGCATCACCAAAACACGACATGGAGACCGCCATTGTTTTGCTGGAACGTGCAGAAATTAATGCCGACTGATGTCACTCTTCAATTTCGACTCGCAGCCGATTGAGATAGCTCTATTGGCTGTGAGACCTCGAGCGTCTGACGGTCTTAGCTGGCCACTACAACTGTCGGCCAGCCAAGGCCGTCGGACACTTGAGCTCTCACAGCCAATATAGCTATCTCAATCGGCTGCGAGTCGAAATAGAAAAGTGACATCTGTTGGCATTAATTTCTGCGCGTTCCAGCAAAACAATGGCGGTGTCCGTATCGTGTTTTGGTGATGCAATAATCAAATTGTTGTATCGAACGTACGTAACGTATTCGTACGCAGTTCGTGTGTTTAGTTATTGTGTAAGTGATCCAAAAGTAAAGCATGCATGTCAAAATGGTTGTAATTGACCTTTAAATAAAGTGCTAAATAAATACGGATACAAACGTATTTACGTTGCATTTGAACTTAAATGTTAGACTGCCTATGCAGGGAATTGAACCCACGACCTTTGAAACCAATGGCCAAAGTCCTACCGGTAAAGGTCGTGGTTTCAATGTCCTGCTCAGGCAGTCTGATGAATAAGTCCAACAGGCAACGTAAATAGGTTTGTATTCGTATTTATTTAACACTTCTCGAACCCATTTTGCTTTCCGTTCTGTTTAATAAATGAAGTGCTAAGTATTACGTTTGGGAAGGGGTGGGCAGGCCGGATGAGGAGGACATAATGAGGGGAACAGAACGTTGTAGATATATTAAAAGGTCGTCAGAAAAAAAAAGGGAGTTAACTAATTTCGAGGAGAGGGTAGAGGATGCGATAGTAATTCAAGATCCATAAAAACGGTAGCCACGTCATTATCAAGAATGTTACAAGAACTAAATTCACCCGTCTTTAGAAGAAGCAGCTTCTAGTGATTTGAAAGAAACGAAGAGCACAATGTTCCCAACATTGTGAACTACTAATGGCGAAAATTGAGGCAGCAGTAATGACGAAATTAACGTGTCATCACAGTGGCGTACACGGGGGGGGGGGGGGGGAAAGCCCCAGCCCGTTTTGTAAAAAGTGCCCTTTTTGAAAAAATATGCCCTTTTTTTTTGCTTGTCTGCATCGATAAAAGCTGGCACTATAGGTAGGAGAAAGGACCTTAAGGCTTTAAAAGGGCCAAAGAGAAGGCCAGAAAGGCCAAGAAAGGGGCAGAAAAGGGTAAAAAAAAAGCGAGTGACAAGCTAAAATAAATCCTCATAAGAAGAATCTCAGCGCGCCCGTTTGCTAAAACTCGGAAGTCTATGCACGCTACTGTGTCATCATGAAATTTTTTTTCGTCGTATTGCATCCTATTTATTATGCTTAGTAGTTCAACGCTGTTGGCACCACTGTGTTCTTCATTTGTTGCTAATAATTTACTGCAGACTTCGTTGCTTTAATCTTGTTGTAGCCTTGTTTGTGTTTGTCCTGGAAAAGGCAAGAGATCCAGATACTGCCTGGAGTCAATTTGCTGCACTGATGTTAATATTTATGGCAAGCAAACAGCTATCTTGATTGTATCAAGTTATCATAGTAGCTCCAATGCACTATAGCCCGCTCTCCAAAGACCCGGATTCAATCCGGAGCTTAAAGATAGCCTTGTTGTAGCATCAAGTTATGCAGGCGTGGGGGGGGGGGGGGGGGGTAGGTGAATTTTATTTGTCATATTGCTTCTCATTTGTCATGTTTGCTCACGTCATGTATGCTCACAATGTTGGGTGCATTGACCTCGACGGAAGTGCCAACTGTCGTTCGAGTAAAAATATTATATCTTTTACAAAGAGTTAGACAGAGAGTAGGAAGGCAGGGAGATTGTTGCACATGCTTGTCCAGTTTGGTCGCCTTACAAGATTGGTGACATTGATACAGTAGCATCAGTCAAAGGAGATGCACAAAGTACCTAAAAGGTATGAAAAATGTAACTTCCCCTACAGGCTTCAAGCACTAGGATGAGGCCTTAGAATTTAGAAGGTTAGGAATATATTTAAATCTTACACCCGTGATCGTATGTGGACTTTTAAACCTGCATTCTTCATCATTTTTTAGACTGCACTGTGCGAATGATAGCCGTACGAGAAGACAGCCTTCCAAGTTGGTTATGATTATGACATATCGAGAGAGCAGGTGGCAGTTGTTCGCACGCCGCATTGTGAAAGTTTGAAATGAGCTTACGCGAGTGGGTGGTTAAGGTCAACAACATTAAGCCATTAGACTTGGACTCAAGTCTTGTGATTTGAGTAAACATGTGCTGCGATTGTGAAAAAAGACACTGTTTGTCTATTCTTGGCAAATTTTTGTTGTTGTTGTCGTGTTGGTTTAAGTGGATGTTCTTTTTCCGTGTCAATACTGCAACCATTTATGAGATTAAATATACATACAAGTGTGTATAGAACAGTGAGAAAAAACTCATTTTATTGAATATAACTCTATGCTGGAACCAGTAACCCGGTTAGCTGCAAGGGGCACTGGAGGGGAAAAAGAAGGGCGTCGTATTAAAGCCATTGTTGTAAAAGCAGATTCTTAGGCCTAAAAGCGCGATTTTTTTTCGGTTTGTCGGCAGTTGCTGCAATTATCAGCAACTGGAATCTTTTCCTTTCCGATTTAAAGCCTTCATGTATGAATCGGACAAACAACGTTGTGTTTACCTCTATTTTAATCCAGTGCCCCTTGTAGATAGCGCTTCAGATGCTAGCCTCGTAGCCAGTACGACGTTATTGTCATTATTCTATACACAGTTAATTTTGATAGCTTATTAGTATTAATTTTCCTACACAGCAGTAGTATGCTAGCAGTCCTATATTTGCACGTAATTAGACTATTTTGTTGCCTAATTTGCGTTAGCGAGTATAATTTGAAAAGTGAATAAAAAGTTGCTTTAAAAAGGCAAACTAGGTATAAACGCAAAGTAATTTTCCCTGAGGGATGTGGAGTAGTCAGTAAATGACACGTAGAACCCTGTCGCCAAGACGTGATGAGATGAATTAGTACTTTCCTGGCATGTTTTCCTGCAGTTCAAAATTCTCCTAAATTCCCTGTCCAAACCTGGCTATTACTTCACACATCTGAGTTGCAAAGCTTGCCAAACAATTTTACAACGTTGTGTTATTTTTAATGTTTTTTTGGTTTGTGCGATTATTTTGTCCTAGTCATTTGACTTTTTCATTGAAACAGTTATTTTGATGTTGCTCTCCCAGTGCATTCGCAGTCCTACTTGCCATTTTTTTTCTGCTATAATGTATAGTTGTGCATACTGAGATCACTCGTACCTGGAGTTCGACGTAGTGTCCAAGATAACTACTGCATGTTATCATGGACAAGAGGGGGCAAGGTGGCCTAATGATTAGCATGACCGTCTCATGTGCCAGAGGTACGGGGCTTGAGTCCGGCTTCAACCACCCCTGGGATTTTCAGGAATAGAAGGGCTATGTGATATCTGGTGCTCATGACGATTGTGGCACGTGAAATAACCTAGGAATTTCCGATGGGATTCACCTAGCAAAACTGACGCTCTCTCCTTCTGGTGCCATGGTTGGGTACGCGTCAAACGCTAATGCATGTTCCATCTCTCGTTCTGCACCCCGTGCAGAAAATTGTGGAAGCTGGTGATAATTTTTTGGGTCAATCAAAATTAAAAATAAGCTGTACAGGTTTCAACCTAATAAAAAGGTGCGAAAAATGTCACTCGTGCTGCGATTGTCCAGGTACGCGGTAATTTCACGTGTAACAGCGCTGAACGGTAGCGAAGCTGGGTATGCGATGGCTTCTTCAAGTCAAGGCCGACTGGGATAGAGATCTCGGTCTCGACTCCTGGCACAGCTCCAGTTGACACACGTGCCGGAAAACCGATGTCATTTAGCACTGCTTTAGTAAAATGAGATTTTGACCATGTTGAATCAATGGTCTGAAAATGAAACCTAAACCTTCTCTACCAAACGACCCTACGACAAGGGAAGGAAGACGAAGCGATAGTTGCAGCATAGGCACACCTAGGTTTACGTTTTAGGTTTTCATGCATTTTTTACCCTCCTGCATAAACTGAGACGTTGCTTTGTTTGGTGCGAACAACGTTTTCAGCAATAGCTAATAATGAATTTCAGGAATTTAGGGGAACTGAAGGGGAATTTAGAAACCTTTCACCCTGGCGCCGGATCGAATTTCATTATATAAAAAATAACACTATTCCGGATAATTTCGTAACAGAGTTAGTTTATAAACTTTTGGCTTCATATCCTTTTTTTCCTAGTTTTGAGTGGAAGAAGTTCCATAATTCTAAAAATTCCACAAGTCATTGAATTTAGTTTACCCCCTTCGAATCAGAGTTAGAGTTTGGGGTCATGTACTAGTGCGACTAGGTGTTGGATTTGGGATTTACGATCGAATGGCGTCGCACTTCTGGTTAAATTTGGTAAAAACGGAAATAAATACGTCCAGGCTGGAAATCAGTTGCATCTGGAGTTTATTTTTATGGCATGGTTGGAGGAAGGAAGTTAGAAGGCTTGCCACGACTTACAGCATTTCGGTGGTTGATGTTATCGAACGTTCGCCTAAAAACCTTTTAGACTTTCCTTCAGAATAGTAGTCCTAATTTTGAATAGGCCCGACCTGCATAAGGCCAGAAGAGCAGACCCTAAATCGGTCCGCGTTGGTCGAGCAAAAGTAGAGAAGAGTGAGAAGAACCAAAGGTAAGCCTAGCACGAGAAATTAGGGTCACGCATGCGTGGGAAGCCTTTCACACAATTTTATATACAATATTTTACATTCCATTATATTGCATAGCAAATTCTTATATAATGAAAGAGGCCACAATATTCCACTGATCGCCCCCAGGGGCCCAGTGCAGCGGGAAGTGCCAGCACTAAGACAAGCCTAAGGGGTCAAGTTGATAAATACCAGGACGATGGGGATGATAATATGAGGGTCCCATATCCCAACGAACCAAGGCCCATCGTGTAACGGCGCCAGGAGGTAAGCTCTGCCCAAGGCCAACAGGCAAATCGAGGACTGGCAAGTTCCGTCACTCTAGTACTGGAATTAATGTGGGTTGCTGTGTTTAATATCACTGATTAAGGTGGGCGCATGGCCTCGGGCCACGGCCCCGATAAATCAATATATATTCCCCCTTCGAATGCAATATAAAATAATATTTCGGGGTTAAAGGCGCCTTTTTACCTTTTCTAATCCTAGATGAAGCACCGTAGAATATTCGAGCAATATAAAGAAAATGGCGGCAAATTAAAAACGCAACAACACTATTCACAGCAGCGCCGCGATTTTCATAACTAAAACGTGACCCACAGCCTATTGGATGACGGAAGTTCTGGAACGTGGATGCTGTGGTTAGAATATAGGCAACGCTATCGACATGGTGAACAGGCGCCTTTAAAGCTGGTCACTAGACAAAATGAATGCCCAAAATTTCATCCCGATTGTGGTGTAAAGGTTTGAAATTCCTACTTTCACATTATTAGTCGTCGCAAAAGCTTAACGTTAGGCACTGCTTTGCTTTATAATTCACAAGCTCATCTTCATGGAATATTAGCCCGATATCCACTTGAATAGATATTACAATTTAATACCCACGCCTGATTTTCTGCCCCAACTCAATTCATTTTTTTGTTGGTATTTTTGATTTCGTTGTCTGTGTGTGTGAGTTTCCCAGTCAACCTGAGTAGTTGTGGTCTGTATCCACGAAGGATTTGGCGTTCTGGTTTGCATCGTATAGGGCTGTGACACGACGTAGTATTATTGTGTATAACTCTATGGTTGAGCCAGTAACTGGGTTAGCTGCAAGGAGCACCAGAGGGAGAAAGGAAGATCGTCTTATTGAAGCCTATGCTATTAGACTGGATTTCTTAAGCCTATAACGCGCGATTTTTGTTGTTGGAGAAAACAAAGTTCTTTTAAGCCTAAGAAATCCGCTCTCAAAGCACTGTCTTGACTAGATGTGCCGTTTTTTCCGTTACATTTTAATCTAGTGCACCTTGTAGTTATTACCTCCAAATGGTGTCTCGTAGCCAATATGACGTAACTTGACGCTGCTCTATAGGGCAGCGCCAAGTGACGTCATATTGCCTACGAGATAGCATCTGGAGGACATAACTACAAGGAGCACTAGATTAAAAAGTAAGGGAAAACGACGGCATTTCTAGTCAACACAGTGCTTTGAGAGCGGATTTCTTATGACTAAAAAAACGTTGTTTTCTCCAACAACAAAAATCTCACGTTAGAGGCTTAAGAAATCCAGTCTAATAGCATTGGCTTCAGTAAGACGCCCTTCTTTTTCCCCTCCAGTGCCCCTTGCAGCTAACCCAGTTACCGCCTCCACCATAGAGTTATATACTACGTTATGTCACTGCCCTATAGGTTATTCCTTCCACGAATTCGAAACGTGGGTGGGGGATGAGACAACGACATCCAAAATATTCAATCGAATATCTACGTCGAGCTGCAAGATAAATGAAGTTATAAATGAAAATCCCGGCAGACACGGGCTTCTCTTGGTCAACATGGAAACGAAAAACTCGGTATTCATCCGCGTGGTACATTAGTATTAACGTATTAATGTTCCGACATCGCTTGAACACTGGTACTCCTGTTTTCCTCATAAGCTCGAAGTGGCCGAGTCTGGCTTTGAGTGGCGCTGTCTAGATTGGAACGCGCAGTCCAGTTCTTCTATGGCTGCGGTGAACGACTGATCTATATGACTGACGAAGTGGCATCATCGTTTCTTTCAAAGTAAATTTTACGGCGTTATGACGGTCATAAAATTGGGGGCAGCGGTCAGGGGCGGGGCAGGGCAGGGAAGGAGAAAAGGGCGGTCAGGGACAGGGGAGGAAGGAAGAAAAATAGAAGTGGGGGCGGGGGTTATTGGGCAGATAACGTCGCTTCCGGTTTTCTGCCCGATTGAAGTTGGATGGCAATATGATCGGTAAAATAAAGGGTAAACATGGCCGGAGGCGTACACACTGGGGCCATCTTCCGTGCAAGACAGCCCCGCATTGATTCTGCAGAATGTTTGCAGGAAATGCGGGGAAAACGGTTTTTCGGTGGAAGGAATAGATGAGTAAAAATGAAATAATAAACGGTCTCAGTGTTTTGGAACCAGCTTGATTTTTGAATGCGTTTATTCGAGGGTGCAGCACGCAAAGCATTTGTCTAGCGAGAAGGTAGAGCTTCTAGCTAGACTGTTAATACAAGTGCTCAATTTTAATATTCTGTACTAGCCACTTCGCTCGCTTCGTGAGGTTGTCTCACTTCGCTCAAGGAGGTTACTTATTCGCATACTAACTGAATGATATTTCATGCCCAAAAAAACCTTGCATCTCTTTAAATAAGATTTGGATGACTCCGTATTTTGTCACAATTCGTCTATTAGTGTCATCCGAGATTTGTAATCAGTGGCGTAACTAGTGAGGCGGGGGGGGGGGGACAGAGGGGCGATTCGCCCCCTCTGTGAGATTTTGAAAGCTTATTCGGCAAATTGGCCAAGTCACTTTTTCCATAGCTGAAGAATTATTTACCGTCAGATGGCTGCATTTTGAGGTCAAAGACGCAACTTTCATCTTAGCTAATTTATACTTCTACTGTTTCTCCTTTAATCACTAAAGTAAGCAGGTAACAAATGGAGAAATACGAAAATCAGTAAAGATAAACAGTAAGAATTACTAACTCCATATTTTGCTTAAAATCCCCAACATTCCCAACAAAGTATCGGTGTTTAAAAAATAAGTATCTAGTATGAAAAATGGAAATATTTCCATTACACAATTTTTTATGCGTATAATGCAGTCACAAAACTGGTTTTATAAAAATGTTTCCAACGGCACTTTACAAGGCCAGAAAATGCCGTAAAATAGCAAAAACGCATCAGCTTCCGTGGCTCTTATTCGGTTCTCCTTCCCCACACCATTCGGCTACATGCCTAATGTTGCCCCCTCACTTAAGTTACGCCACTGCTTGTAACGCCAGTATTCTGCATGTGTCTGTTGGATTTAAGCTCGAGAGTATTTGTTGTTGAAACTCGCATACCGATGACGAAGTTCCACACCCAAAAGGAAATGATCAGGGTGTACACCTTTACTAATGATGCAGTTCATAAACAAACGATACGGCCCATAAAATATGACTGTGCTGTATTAATGCCATTCCAGACTTGTATCTCTACCTGCTAGAACTATGGTGGTAGAGTCAATGACCTTTTTATCCGACTTGGTAAGTCACTCATTTTCATACTGAATAAACCATTAGTCTACTCGCTGCATAAGCTTGCAAGTATACAGGGTGATCAGTTAAGTTGTGACCCAGCTTGATAGCTAAAGTACTACTGAACGATATGAGACTCGGGTGATGTGGTGAGGCCAAGAGGGGCCATTGATTAGACAAGAAATGGATGACCTTGCCAGATGTTATCAAGGTCATTCAACTGTTAACTTCTTAAATAGGCATCACACACCATGAGTATAAATTAGGAATATGTAGGGAACAAAGAGACATTACCAATGTGAAAAACATAACAAAAACCGGACCAGATTTGCAGAACCTCTGACGTACGTAAAATGGCTACTGTAGCTCTTTGATGCGCACCCAGCTTTAGCCATGGCGCCAGAAGGAGAGAGGGTCAATTTTACTAGGTAAATCCTATCGGAAATCCTAGGTTCTTTTACATGCCAAAATCGGCATGAGCACGAGACATCATAGGGCCCCTCTCTGCCGGAAAATGCCAGGGGTGGCTGAGGCCAGATTCGAACCCGGGACCTCTGGCACTGGAGACGGTCATGCTAACCATGAGGCCACCTTGCCCCATAAGTAAATGGCTACTTTCGACCCCAGAAAGTAGGCGATGCTTCCCTGCACTACGGAGTGTTTGACTGAACTGCCATTCAGGGGTCGAAAGTAGCCATTTTACGTAAATCGCTTAAATCAGCCAGAATTTATCCTTCTGACTAACCCTCGTAGGCTGCAGGGATCTAACCTTTCAGTTCGATACCCAACGCCAACTGCCGACCCGTCGCTCGGCCAACTGTATTCCCTTTTTCTCTGGGTTTCTAAAGTGTCTAGTGAGGTCTAAAATTGAGCAGCTCGTCTAGATAAGCCTAGATAAAATCTGAGAACGAAAAGAAAAGAAAACTGCCCGGACTGGGACTTAAAACCCAGGACATCCCACTTTGTCCTGGGTTCAAGCATCCGTCGGGACAGTTTTCTTTCCCTGCAGATTATCCCATCTTATATTTTGCGCAAGGCCAATTTATAATGCTAGCTGTCTGTTCGTTTAACATTAGTCACCTCAGAGGACTTGAAGCTTGGAGAAACAAGTACAAAATTTATCCACGTGAGTTGATAAAGTTGTGCTAAGAATACAAGAAGGAGTAACAATTATGTGGACACCCGTAACCAAAACTGAAAAACATGAATACAACGCAGAAATCACTAGACCACATTTTATTATCCTACCTTTCTTTCTTCTTATGCAACGTATGTTTTTTAGTCTTCTACTTGACGCTACGTTGAAAGGTGCCTGCTTCTGTATTGCCATTACTGCGTGAAATGATTTGAAACATTCAGTCATACGCATGTAAATATTGCCAAGTCCTTTTTTTTTTTCGCCCAGGATTACGTTAAAATAATCCTTTTAAATGTTACATGTTGCCGGACAAGAAACTCATTTTTTAATTTGGTCCGTGAAGACGACCGAAATTTCTTAGGGAGTGGAGTGACATTGGACAGGAAGGGGATCTTGCTTAAAATGAAACGGAACTAACTAAAATATTTACAACTCGTGTTCGTCCTCTCTAGCCCTCTCCCTCCCCTCCCCTCACCTCCAACCCCCCAAAAAATGTTAAAGTCGACTCCAATGGAGTATACCAACGTCCACTGGGCAGGGGCAAAAATGGCAACGGAATGCGCACAGGGAGAACGTAACACAATTCCAAAACGAATTCACCCATTGAAATAAAACCGTTCGTTTCAGAATGAGTAGTCGCCTCGTTTAGCTAAGGATGAAATGAATCACTCACTGCTCATGTTCCCAACAAATTCACAAATTGCTACAGTATATTTAGGAATATTTAGGATGAAATCATGTTCCGGGAAAAAAAACATCATTATTTACCCTATATCCGCATCTCAGCCCTGTTGTAACAATGCAAGGATGCAGGAACGCAACAGTGAACGAGTGCTGTTGTTCTCATTTTAAACGAAACCCGTGGAACACTTCCTGCTGAGGTTCCGTCTCTGGGAGAGGTACAGGCTCCAGGCGTTGCGTGCAGAAAGCCTCCGGGAGGTTCTGGGTGTTCTGCCTTCAGTCGCCAGGTGTTGTGTTCCCTCAGGGCGGTCATCCGTCTTTATAGGCCAAAGATGGTACAACTAGAGAAGATGGTTCATTTCCGAGTTCCGGTAGTATTGTCTTTGTGAAGATATACTGATTGGAACTGTAGTGTGACGTCATATTCACCAATTCCGCCAAAGTAGCCCGAAGAGCCAATCAGAGTGCTGCAAGGAAGCCCGTGGCTAGTAGATTTGCACAAAACGTAGTTTAAAAAATAAAATCTCTCTGTTTACGTTGTTTGCCCACGAAAAAAAGTATTTACTTTAGAGTAAAAAAAAAAAACTATAATAAACGGAGATTCGGTTTTTTTTAATGAATTTCCGTTTATCGAGCAAGCCAACAGTCTCATTTTATAGACACGCTTCCTTGCAGTTCTCTGATTGGCTGACACTGCTGGCGTTACTTTTTTCTGGTGTAATATGACGTCACTAACACCAGCATGGCCGTCACTTTACTGTAGGTTGTCGTCTCCTACCCGCAACATGGCTGACTCCTTCGTTTAATCCTTGGCCTGACCCGGAAGTAAGTTTTTAACGTGAAAAATGATCTATTGGTTCTTCTTGTCCTACCAAAATTATCGTTCTTCTTTGTGTCAGGCGACGGGGCGATTTGGTTCAGGGGCTGTGATGTTCCCGGGGAGTCTGGTCTCTACTGGACTGGGTGTGGTGCTAGCGGGTTAGGGTGCTAGGTTTTCTTGGTCTTGTTGCCATTTTGGGGTGTGTAAAGTACTGGACTGCTTCTTTGCTCCTCTGTATTCGTTAAGTCTGTAGCATTGCTGTTTTGCCTGTTGGAAGATTCTGGACAGTTGTATTAGGGTAAGTTCGGTTAAGGTAGAGTAAGTTGAGCGTTCGGGTTCTCTGTAGACCATCTCGGCTCTGGTAAGAATAAAGAAAGAAAGAAAGAAACCCGTGGTACATTCATTGTTTATATTTAATTTATTTTTAAATGGCAAGTTATTTTTCACCGTAATAAATACTGTTGAACCGACACAACCACCTCCAACGTTACATTCCGTACTCTCGTCCGAATATCTCCATCACTTGACAAATCAAACAAATCCTTGAACACCAATTCCGAATTCATAATACACTACACGCAAAAGAAAACGGTTTTTTTCCCTTTCCGCCTTGCATTGTGGGATTATTGCGTGCACTACGTCATAATTGACGTCGCGTGCTTGTTTATTGTGCTGAGATGAGAACATTGGTAGACAATCCCGCAGGCCCGAGGCATTGTTAGTTCTCAGCACTCGGGAGGGCAATAATCCGGAATGATGTAAAAAATTATACATGATCAACTGGAAAGTAGATTGAACGCAAGCAAACGTCACCATCGGAAAATTCCCAAACATTTGGAAGGGATTTAAATTTGATGTCGTATACGCAAGAATTGCTATGAAATGTAGTTCACGCGGCATTCCATGCAGAGACAACATTAGTTTCACAAAATCCTCGTTATCATCTCACGGGCCTGCTACAGTTTATAATATTAATAAACAAAAACGGAACGTTAAATGTTTAGAGTAAAGGTCTAAAAGTCAAAACCTAGAATGAACACGGACAAGGTTTGGCAGTAAGGGTCTAGGTGTAAAATTTTGTAAGAGGCTGGTAAGCATTAGACCCTTACTACCCGGTGGTTAGCGTATAGTTCTACTCTATTAGGACAGAAAGTGTGTATGAACGATTGTAGCAGGTTTTCTTTGTTCTTAGAATATTGTTATGGAACTTTAGGAACATAATTTTCTTGTGAAGTTTGGCAATTTGTGTCTTTTGATGCTTTAGAATTTTTTATTATATTTCGTAGATTTACGGCAGAGGATAACCAGTAATGCTCTCTGCTGCGAATACCCTGCAATGTTACTAAATCGAAAAATAATTTTCAACATACAGTAAAGCAGTAAACCTATACCTTACTACCACTGGATCATCACATGGGAGGATTTCCAGTTTTTCGTGAAAATGTTTTTATTTCTGACCACCGGGTAGTAAGGGTCTAATACTTACCAGCCTCTTACAAAATTTTACACCTAGACCCTTACTGTCAAAGCTTGTCCGTGTTCATTCTAGGTTTTGACTTTTAGACCCTTACTCTAAACATTTAACGTTCCGTTTTTGTTTATTAATTCGTGTTACTTTTAGAATTGCAGCTAAACTGTAAAACTGAGAGTTTAACACAGAGACCCAAGGCTGACTCTTACTAACACTTGCTATCGCCAGTGTTAACAATAGAAACAAATCCTTTAATCTTCAGTCTTGCAGCTGGCGTTTGCTAATTAGCATTGTTGCATAATAACAATGTTTAAAACAATGTAAAACAATCAATCTGGTCGTTTAGAGCTCCATAACCCCTGAACCACTTGACCAATTAGAAAATGCCTTATGGAAAGGGCACAACTACACAGCAATACCTGTAAAATGAGCTAAGAACCGGTTTCATAGGACAAATGGTTTGACCTGTAGAGAGGACAGACGAAAGGTACATTCCCAGAACAAGACCAAGAACAAGACCAAGAACAAGACCAAGAACAAGACCAAGAACAAGACCAAGACCAAGACCAAGAACAAGAAGTTGTCTATTTGGCCCTTTCTGTATCTCGGGTTTGGCTCGCCCGAATTTCACAATTTTTGGACTGCAGACAGGCCTTGATTAGTCAAGGCTAGATTCCAAATTTGGTTTACAAATGTTTACTTTTGACGGAGTTATAAGCTCTCAAAGTTGAAAGTTTAAAACATAGATCCTAGGTCGACCCTTACTAACACTGGCTATCGCCAGTGTTAATAGCTTTGTTAAGAATCTGCAGATTGATAATGCAACGAATTCAGAATTCTTCAGTTTGGGATTTTCCCTTCATGGTATTTTCAAGTTTGGTGAATTAACAGATGCAAATCAGAGAACTCACATTGTGTTGAGGATGATGTGTCATTTTCCTAAAGGAGTTCATTGTGTTGCTATTTCCATACAGGTTTTGATAACATTTTATCAAGGCGTGAATGTTTCGTATTCTACCTGTGGTCAATGATCTATGGCTTCAGACATTAAACTGTTGCACGATGTCCACAAAAATACGTTTCCATGTCAAACTTCATTGATTTCCAATTCTAAACTATCAACTGGCGTTGATAAGATTAAGGTCATTACGGAGGTTTTGTAATTTTTTAAAACATTTTTACAAGTTTGCTGCGTCATTAGTGCTCACATATGTAGCGAAAAGGTTGTTAAATAAGATGTGATTAACGGCACATTTTGTTTTATTGATTGTTCTTTTATTGCAAAAAAAAAAAAACTACTATTAGTTATAAATAAATACAGATGCAAACCGATAATTGAGCAGGTTGAGCTTTCCATCCTGTTTACTGCTATTATTTATTTGTAGTTACTCTTTTATGAAATTTGTCTTTTTCTTTCATCTTGGAAGTAGAGAGCACATAATTTAACCACATTCGGCATACGAAAGACATTACTGTTCTCATAATTCTTAGGAAAGTTTGTTTATAGTTGGACACATCTTCAAACACAAATATAATACGACGATTTATTCATACAGAAATTTATTTGTTCAAAGATTTGTGTGTGTCGCGAAAGTTCAGTGACTGCTTTTGGATATTCGTTCTTTCTTCGTTCGTGTTTCAGTTTTTCTTCTTCTGTGTCCGGCTGACATTTGGCTTTTCAGGCCGAG
>JAHWFP010030782.1:28844-48186 GCA_023313725.1 Lithobius niger
CCCCCCCCCGCCCCCCGGCCCCAACTACCACACCCCAACACCCGGCATGCTGGGGCGCCCCCCCCCCGCAGCACGACAAAGGAGGCCCGACCCGGCCCGCCCAAGCCACTCACTCCATTCGAACTATCCGAAAGTAATTCCAGTCTCCATAAGCTAAATTTCCTAAACTGAAAAAAAAGTTAAAGTTGACGTGAACTATGTCGCGTAAATGACAATCTGTAATTATGCATTACTTTTAGTAAACACGAATTTACGCAATACACTGTCTATTTATTTAAATTGAACGTCGTGGCTTTGCGTCGACGTAGATCGCTGTATTTCGCTGTTCGTGCTCTGTAATAGCAACTGGTGGGGAATCCCACTTCTCCCACCCTCCCTTTTTTTTTTGTTTCACCTCTTAGGTTGCTAAGGAAACAACTACTTCAACTTTAAAAGTAGTAAAACTAGTAAAACTTTGCGAAACCTGCCGGGCCGGGCGCCATATGTTTGGCATTTCTTTAGGAGGTTCTATTATAGATAAGGATAAGGATAAATCTGCCAGATCTAGTTGTCAATGGTTAAGTACAGTTGAGCAGCAAAAAAAAAAAAAAAAAAAAAATTAAAAAAAGCGTAAACTTGCAATGCGTATTCGAAACCAAAACTTCAAACTGAGATGTATGACAGCTAGAAGCTAAAACAGTCAAGTTAACAAGAACGACTCCTAAAAACATGATCATTTATGCAGCGGCGGAAATACACATGTTTGGGTATTTCCTTCCCCCCTCCTTTTAAATTTTCGACTAGAACCACCTGCTTTTCAGTCAGATAAATTGGAAAGATGCCATCAGCGAAAATTATACACCAGAAAATAACGTAGTACAGTAAGTCAACTTTACGCATTTATGTTTCATCGGAGTGGCATGACTCGGATTCGAACTGGCAACCGAACTCGTCCCACGCTCACTGGCATAGCGTCTTTATCACTACTGGCTATGGAAGAGTGGCCATAGTCATAAAGGCGCTATGCCAGTGATCTGGGGACGAATTGGATTGCCAGTTCGAATCCAACTCATGCCATTCCGACAAAACGTTAGTGCATAAAGTTGGCTTACGAAAAGAACTTTACTACTTTACTAGCGTTACTGCGCTACTTTCTGGTGTATAATTTTCGCTGATGGCTTATTTCCAATTAATCTGACTGAAATGTAGATAGTTCTAGCCGAAAATTTCAACGAAGAGAGGAAGGAGGGGGCCTAAAAAATCTTTTTACAAGGGGGCCCAAACATGTGTAGTTTCTCCACTGTGGCTGCACTCAATAGTCGCCACTACAACAGACGAAGAGCACAGTGGGGAGTAAACTTAGTTAGGGTTTTAGTCATTTTCCCCTGGCTGCATTGTTCAGATTTTTGTCAGATTTTTGTTTTGACTTAGGCAGTTGTGCCTGCATTCGGCTGTCGGTTTGCACCATTATACAATTTTAAGTGTACTGTGTTTTTTAATCCGTTGATAATGAGCTAGAGTCAGCTCAAAAGGTCGGGTTGTGCTGACATTGTCCACTTTGGGAATCTCTTTTCAACATACTTCGCTCCAGTGCTGACATTTTCGTAATAAACTAAAGTAAACAACCTTATTTACCCTGTAAATATCCGTAACTCATTCCCTTGGCATAGGAACAATAGTGACTACATAGTAAATACCATAAATAAACACTCTTCTATAGAATGGCACTACTTTGTAAACAATTGCCCAGAACTATTTTAGATCTGAATGGCAGTTAAAAATAATAAGTCCACAAATTGCGTCAGAAGTTTAATGGTTTAATCGGTATCTATTATGCAGATTGAATGCCAAGTTTTCTTCTTTCAGAAGATTGAAGGTGCTGCTACCCAACGTCATCTTAATCCTACAGAGTTCACAACAATCACGAAGTTGTTCGCGTGTTTTAAATATTTGAAACTCATACTTCATCGCCTATCAGAAGACAAAAGGTCCCACGAAAGAATGATAAAAAGCATGTAAAAGGTTTAAGCTGCACTACAATTTACTTCTCATTTCCGAGTTTACAGCAAACTTGCGGTTCGGCACTGTGATTGGTATTTAAAATATCTAGATAAGTGTATAAAATTAAACTTAGTTAAATATACACAAATTACTGTCGATAATATAAATGTATAGCAAAGTACGCCAACGGCCTACTGTGCGCTGGAAATAATGTAACACGGTCAGCCACCTGTATTATGCACTGACGGGTAATTTGAATGACGTGATTTGGTTTCGAACCGGTGATCCAGTCCTCCTCCAAATCAATATATTACAGTTTTTTTTTTACCATTGTGGCCATATCGGTACAGGTGATGTGGTGGTGATTTGGATGTATTCAGCGATTCCAATCATCCGATTTGTGTCACTGAAATGAAATATATATAATGCAGAAAGGTGGCTTACTGTTTTACGTCATTTCTAATGTATAATTTTGCTATTGGCTTATTTCAACCTATCCGTCTTTGATTTACCAATAGACCGATTTCATAGAGGATAATCACGAAGTATAAAACGACGGCAGAATTTATTCCTTGGACTGGCGCTTTCACCAATCGTTTAAAAGACGGTGAAGATGTCGGCGATGCCCTGGCACTATAATAAAACGCTTCTTTCCCTTTTTTTTTTTATTTTTTCCTTCTTTTTTTTTTTGTCAGATTCATCGACTTAAAACTTCGGTTTCCTCCAGAAACGCACAACCAGTCAACCATTCAAGAAGTCGTCCTCCTCCCCACCTACCTTCCTACCTCCTTCACCCCCTCCACATTTCCCACCCACGCGCCTTATTGCCTCCGTGCGCAATTGCAAGCTGAAGTGTAAGACAAATAAAGGCATAATTCGCGCAGAATTTGCGATTATTTGAGCAGAGATTGCTGGACTTATTCCAATCCAAATTAGAGGAACCACAGCAAATACTGGCTGGGTCGTGGAATGGGGGAGTGCTTGCTCGAGGGGGCGCTGCGAGGTCGTCCCCACCGATGCTCTTTGTTCTCCCAAATTGCTCCCTCTGTAAGCGTGAAAAGAACATGGAAGGGTGTTGGGGTGTGGAAGGGGGGAGGGGGCGGCGAAGAAGAGAGGAATTGCTGCAGCGACGCCTCCCAAGAACTCAATTGGCCAAAGCAAAAGATTTGCAGCCATCGAAGAGGCAGGGCGTGCGAAGTAAAGAGCTTAAAGCTTTTTCGCGTATAATAATGGTTCAAAATGGAGTGTTTCGTGTTTTTTTTTTAAAACAAGGGTTGTGTGTCTAGCTGGAAGCGCTGGCAACAAATAAAAACAAATAGAATAAATGGCACACGCAAATGTCATAATGTAACTTTGCACTTTTAAAGGATGGACTCAACAACGACGTTACAACTTTATCATCAACCCCCCGAAAAGCAACACAACTGTTATTGAGGGTTTTTACCGACGTGTTGTATAAGCCTGTTGGGCTGGAAAGTGTTTTTGTGGATGGGGTTGTTGTTTGGGGGGGGGGGGATGTCTGGCTCAGGTGTTTGTTGACGTGTGTGATGTGATCGTACGCGTTTCATGAAGGAAAACAACAACTTTGATTCGTCGTAAGCCAAGGTGACTAATCGAGCTGGCATGTATAAAAAAAGTAATGCATTAAACATTAAATACTTAAATATGCATAATGACACATGCAGGTTGAATTAAAGGGCAACAAAATTACTCCCTGGTACCCCTCACTCGCCATACGAGTAAAGGCTGCAATGAATCCAGTTTACCTCTTTGGAAGTGGGAAGAGTCTGTGGGAACATGACTCGTCTGTTGAAATTTTATACTAATGACTTGTCTCTGCTCGTACACTTGAATTTGAGTGAAATATGTAATATGTATAAAAGATGTGGTCACTGCTACATCTTACGCAAACCAGGAGTTAGAGCCAACTGTGGAAAGTTCTCCATTTAGTTTAGAGCCATTACGAGTTGGAACTGCCTTCCGGAACACATGGTGAAGGTTGCCTCTGTTGAAACCCCCAATAAACACTTTGATGAACAGCTCTGTAATGTTTAGCTGACTTGTTGGCCTGCTTGGCCATATTTTTTCTTATGGCCGTGCCGTCATTCTTTTTGTTATATTGTGTTATGTTATGTTTGCTATGTTATGTTTGCCATGTTATGTTTGTTATGTTATGTTATGTTATGTTATGTTATGTTATGTTATTAAAGACGGGAAAGCCAAAGGCTCACAAAAGTCTCGGCCGTGTCAGTCTGGCTCAGCGGTAGGACTTTGGCCTTTGGTTTCAAAGGTCCTGGGTTCGATTCCCCGCTCAGGCAGTCTGACATATAAGTCCAAAAGGCAACGTAAATAGGTTTGCATCTGTATATATGTTATGTTAAAATGACTCGCCTCCTTGCCATGTAACCGTGCCAACGGGGTCTCGGAATGCAAATGTGACATTGTGTCACCTAGAGGTGCTTCACTCAAGGCAGTCTAAGAGAAAATTTGTGGTTCTTGCTTCCTGACACTAGAGTTTCAATCCTAGCGGTCTTTGATTCGCGTGCACCTAGCGAAGGAACGATCGAATTAGTGAATGTTGTTCCAACGACAACGAGAGTAGAATAGAATTAAGTACCATACGCAATGTTTATATGTGCTAGGATGACACAATGGGAACTTGCCTACATTTGGAAGAATAAAAAAAAATTACTTACTGTACTGAAGTTTTAGTCATATTTGCCCATATGGTTAATGTATTTGTGTGTATAGAAACTTCTAATTTATTACATGTCTTCTGCTGGTTAGTGACGGCATATATGTGACCACAAGACATAGTGACCACAAGACTTGCGGCTTTAACACTAAAGAGAATGTGTTGTTTACAGCCATGCACGAAATAACAAACTGATAGACCAGGCTGAAAATTTGTGTGAAGGGAACAGCATTATACCCATGACTATATTAAAAGTAACGACGTATTATACGGCATTCATATTCCTCATGCAAAATACATTTGAACATCGTTCAATTTAGCGAAGCACAGGTAAACAGCAGAGCGTCATGGCACGTTGGTTGCATGCTATATTTACAACAAACATGATGAGGGGGTATCAGGAATCAGTCAACAATCCCTATTGGTTATTTTAACGAGCAGAACCAAATCGCATCAATCGGTGTGCGGAATTATTTATGGGCGTTATTTGCTTTTAAAGCAATGAAAGTAACGTACAATATCAGACATTTTGTTCTTTACTTAATTCCCGTCGTATAAATAATTTGGAAATTATTTTTGAGATTTACTAATGAACAAGACCGATGGCCTATTGAACACTATTTTTATGTGACTACACTATTCTAGTTGTTGTTGTTCGTCTTGTCGGAGAAATTTTGCTCACATAAAGATCGAACCAGTGAACCGATTTTCAGTTTTATAGCTCAAAACATAGGTATTAACAAGGACTAGGCCTAGGATCGTTTGGATACTAATGTAATGTGACGAATTTATCTCAAAATGTGTTCTTTTCATTTATATCATATCAAAATTCCAGTTATACAATTTACCAGAAATACCTCCAAAAAAAAAACAGATATTAGTATTAAAAAAAAAACATTTAAGCGTGTAAAATACTGTAAGCCTTAAAAAAATAACGCTTTAAAGGAATAGATACAAGACAAAAACATGTAAGCCATTAGCGTCGCACTAATACGTGTAAAAGAAGCTCCCAATTTGTAAGCCTTAAAACAACTTAATGCTCTAAAGAAACAGATACAAGTAAAAGACATGTAAGACATCAGCGTCGCACTAATACGTGTAAAAGACGCTCCCACTTTGTAATCCTTAAAACAACTTAATGCTGTAAAGAAACAGAAGTGAAAGACATGTAAGCCATCAGCTCCAGCTTGGTCTTTGCAGTTCTGGATATTCTTCTACATGCATTAGTGCGACGCTGATGACTTACATGTCTTTTTCTTGTATCTGTTCCTTTACAGAATTAAATTTTTTTAAGGCTTACATTTATATTTTACAAGCTTAAGCGTTTTTTTTTTTTTTTTTAAATAATAACTGTTTGTCATAAGAGCGCTGATGAACAATAGCGAGGTAAAGGAAAGCAGGGGGAGGGGAGGGGATAAAGGAACAATGCCAGCGCCACAGCATCGAAAATGTTGGTTGTAGGGAGAGACAAATTAACTAAACTCCGGACCCTTGCCGCGATGTCGGGGTCCAGTGTGGACGCGGTATGGAAAAACAGGTGTCTGTTTTTTTTTTTTTTTAGCGTGCTTTGAAAATCGAGATCCCAAACCCAAATCGATATTCGGAATGCAGCGTGGATGCGGCTGTAGGATACACAAGTGTTTTGTTTTCGCAAGTGGAACGCATATGCAAAGCACAGCCAAGTTTTTAGGAGGCTTGGTCTACCAGCCAAGATGATGTGGTATCCAATCGTGTAACCGATCCATGAACACACTGAAAGAAAGCCTATTCTGAAGCCCTGTAGAGCAGCGTCATGTGACGTCATATTGGCTACAAGAGAGATAGCTGCAAGGGGCACTAGATTAAAATGGAGGGTTAAACAACGGCACTTCTAGTCAAGGCAGTGCTTTGAGAGCGGATTTCATAGGCTTAAAAAATGATGTTTTCTCCAATCTCTTATGCTGCTAGGTTGTAATTGGAAAATAAAGATTCCACTTGCTTAAAAATGTCAGCAACTGCCAACAAATCGACAAAAATCGCGCATTATAGGCCTAAGAAATCCACTTTTAACAGCATTGTCTTCAGTAAGACGCCCTTCTTTTCCCCCTCCAGTGACCCTTGCAGCTATCCCAGTTACTGGCTCCACCATAGAGTTATATACAATAATACAACGTTGTGTCACTGCCCTATAGTAGAAAGGGTAGAAAGTAGAACCACAGTCGTCGATATTTCTTCTCATGCATCGATGTTGCAATTTGGAACACACTTGGGGCAGAAACGGTGAATGCCCTAACTGTTCCTAGTTTTCGCAGGTTACTGGTTTTGGAACAGCTGAATGTTTTTCTTAAGCGCTCCCTGGCCTTCTTGCCTTAAACTCTGACACCAGCAGCCCCCCCCCCCCCCTCCACTTCCCAACCCCAGTTTTGAGAACGATATTAGTGGCTCCCTGCCCTTTCGGATCCTCCCTCCGCGTAATATGTGGTAAACCAGTATGTTATTATTATAAAGGGTTAATATCGGTATTCAGACCAGTGAAAAATTTTCAAAATAAAGAACACAATTTTTTCCTTTATTTATCTTCGTTTGTTCTTAATTGAAGGTTTATCGTGAATGTTTTTATTCCATTAAAGCCAGTGGCTTGTTTGTTATTGCTCCGACAGCTTACAGGAACAAATGCTTTGTGCTACGTCACCACAGAGCACTCAAAAAAGTCGAGGCACGCGCACCACTCAATTTGCGGCAACGAGCTGAGCAATGATGTTTTATGTGTGACGTAGAACGCATGGCACCAACTTGTGATGTCACCATAACTCTCCATTTGGAATCTACGAGGCTCGACGTCGAGTCGATGAGCAGACCGTGTTGAAATCGTGTTGGAAGGTACGGAAGAAAGAAGTGTCAACGGGAACCAAAAAGGACACCAATTTAAGTGGGTTATAGAGCAGTCACCGTCTTCACCGTGTTTAAACCTTCATATTATAATAAACCTACTTGGTATAATATCTTAGTTTACGACACCTTTCAAAAGTTCGTTTTTCTTCGTTATTTGACGTCTTTTTTAAACATGTATTACTTGTTAGCCCTTCTTTCGTAGTCAGAACGCCGGGGTTATTACATGCACTCCCCCCGCCCGCGTCCGTCCGCAAGGCACGATCGTCATGAACGCGGCAGGGCGGTTTTTTGAAATTCAACAGCGATGCCGTCGTCATGGAAATAACCCACGTTAGCAGCAGGGGGTTGGTTTAAGCCAAGCTTGCTCTGCCAGGCGTCGGAGACTGCTTTTGCAGGGGTAATGGCCATAGCCAACACAGTTCTAGCATCGTGGCTCAAAACAGGCCGATGATGCTAACGTTAGCGCCCTCTGTTTTACGGGGCGTTTGCGATAACGCGGTGCGCTGGGTACGTGGAGCGTCAATGCAGGCGTAAGGAGCTTCATGTTTTCTTTTCTTTTTTTTTACTCTGCGTACGTCGATATGGCTTGTCATTAGACGGGGGAAACCGTTTTGAGGTCTTTACTGCGAGTCGACTTAAGAAGTGTTATGGCTGGGGGAAACTTGGAATCTCACATACATACACATTACTTCTGGGTGTTGCCAGGAACCCAGCCTCAGGGAAGTGCATCAAATTTTGTGGAAAACTTTGGCGTAATTTTACTTGCTAAATAGATTCCATGCATTTGCGAAAATTTTGTCAAGCTGGGAATTTATAGATCCATCCGAAAACTAAAACGGACAACCTGCATTTTTCTTGTACCTCGGTGATAGAACAGTGACAATAACGTCACATTATTCTATTATATAACTCTATGCTCGAGCCTGTAACTTGGATAGCTGCAAGGGGCACTGGAGGGGGAAAAGAAAGGCGTCTTGTTAAAACCAATGCTGTTAAAGTGGATTTCTTAGGCCCAAAACACGCGATTTTTGTCGATTTGTCGGTAGTTGCTGAAATTTTTAGCAATTGGAATCTTTTCTTTTCCAATTACAACCTCGCAGCACAAGGGATTGGAGAAAACAACTTTTTTTTAAGCCTCCAAAATCCGCTCTCAAAGCTCTGCCTTGACTAGAAGTTCCGTTGTTTTTACCTCGATTTTAAGCAAGTGCCCCTTATAGCTATCTCTCCAGGTGCTAGTTCGTAGCCAAAATGACGTTATAGCCGCTGCTCTATAACTTTGTGGACGCATTTTACCGTTGTCGTCGTTAACTATACCCAGAAAAAAAAAAACTTGATTAAAAAAACCTGAAGACATATTCAGTTACCCTTATAAGAAATACAACCGTGTGGCTATTTTAATATGAAGATCAAATTGAAGCGATCAAAAGGGGACATTCTTTCAGATTATTGTGTGCGCAGTGTATCTTGAGTCCTGCAAGTATTTTGTGAGCGGCTACGTCTTCCTGGATGGGGTGGCTTTAGTCGATGGCCTCCATTGTTTTTGTAACCATCTTGGATATCAACAAGGTACTCTGCTACTGAAAACGTACAATCGATTATCTGTGTTCGTTCTGAGGAGAACTCAAGATAGGCCGCGGACACTATAGTTATGAATCAAGTAAAAAGAGATTGCCGTAAATATTTATTTTCTCATCGAATCATTCATGTTTGGCATGTGCTTCCCTCTTATGATGTAATGGCTACTTCGCTTCCAATTTTTAAAAGGGAGCTTCGAAGCGTAGATCTTACAGCCTAGGTCAGGTGGTACTAACTATTGATCGTACCCAATTTTTCTAGTATAAAGCTTGCATTATTGTGTCTTCTTTTATTATAAACTTGCCTTAGAACCACTGACTGAAGACTACATCTGCAAGACTCTGTTTATATTTATTTTGACTTTTTAAATCACTCTAGATCGTTGAGTATAGACTATGTCTGTATCTAGTGCTCTGTTTATACATTTTTACTGTTTTTTTTTTTAAGAATTGTGTTTTTATTTTCCTGTAATAATTTGTGGACTTGGTGTCAGTGGTCCGTAACTGACCCTTCCTTGTTCCATTGCATTCTTTTTGCGTAAATCTCGAAATTAAATGAAAAAAAAAAAACTAAAATGGAAAATAAGCAGAAGGCAATATGCAATGTGGTGAACCTTGACGTCACGGTCTGAGCTCAGCTGAGTTTATTTTCAGTTCAGTTTACTATAAAAGCATTGGCAAAAGACGAACCTCACACCAAAAGAAAAGATGCTCGCGTGTGGGTAAGGGTCGTACAAAAAAAAAAATAATAAAAAAAGACACATCTTCTTAAAAAATAAGAATAAAAAAATTACAGTAATAGATGTGGAAAACAAGGTTTCCAAAATCAAACAAAGAACAAATTAATAAGAAAAAAATGGGGGAAATATACGACTAATAGAAATAGATGATGCACAGGGAATACACCCACCTAAATAAATACCCAAGCAGCGGATGTTTAGTGGAAGAAATACCACCATTATGACAGTTGTTTTTTGCCACATGAGGGAGGAAACCGGAAAACCCGGAGGAAACCCTCGTGCAAGGGGCGGGAAACAGCCGGAGAAAAACCCGTACATATACACTTCCCATCACCAGGATCGAACCCAGGTCTGTAAAAAGCCAGATATGTACAGCTGGGACCAGGACGCCTATCGAATCTGACACCCCAGTGCTCGCAGCTACCCGTGCTACCCAAAATAAGAAAAAGTTGTTAATGTAAGCTCATAATGCTAAACAGCATTGCTAAAATCATAAGGGTTTCGATCTAATAACCAATTCAACAGATATTTCTTGGACGATTTCAGCCCAGTAACAAGGTTAACTTTGGTACGTAAGGAATTTTAAAAAAATACCTGCAGTTGTGAAGTCTTTCCTTCGTAACTTTTCATTGCATAACATAAAAAGAGGATTCATTCTTACTATGGTAATTCGTCACAAGACGAGTAGGAAAATGGGCACCGTTTTTACAAAAATTAATAAGGATTCCGTACACGTACAGATGGCGAGTTAGCGGAATAACCACTAGCTGTTGATTTAGCTGAATACAGTGGTCACGTTGCTTCTTGAACATAATCGTGCTGGATACAGCTACAGCTAATACCGTTCCTTTATTAGACATATTTCGTGACGTTAGCAGCTGCAGCCAATCACCAACGAGAATGCATCGTGGCTCTTCTTAACCCATCTTTATTCTTTGTCCTATCAGTCAATATCGCAATAGCTCGCGCTCAGGCTACGTGAAGCTAAAACAAACACGATGGTGGTAAATATTTATCCTATCTTTCTAAAGGTTTCCCTTTAACAGAACTGTGTGTCCTTCAATTTTTTTTTAATTGCTACCTGAAAACGCAGTTCTGTGTTTGAGAACGTCGATACGACCATCTGAAGGCTAGATGCATATGGATGGGGCAAAAGACACAACGAAAAAAAAGAAGGAAGAAAAAACGAATTAAAAAATGGAAAAAAAATATGCAACGTAACACGTATAAGAATAATTATTATTCTACAGCTGAATTCATAATCAATTTCATACCTAGTTGGAGAAGTGGGGGAAAGCCAGTCAGCTCTTGTGTGTGCTGCTTGCACGCGCCTGGGGCGACCTGGGCGTCTGGTGTTGCAAGAAAATTGGAACGTTTTTTTTTTTACGGAACGGAAGAATAGCACGGATACAGCGAAGGAAGAATTGTTAATTTATTGCTAATTTCCACCCAGTGCTTTCCTAAGCCCACCGTCATCTTTTTTTTTTTCCTTTCTTTTTGTCCAACGGTGTTCCTTTCTTTACCTTGATTGTCATTAGGCTGGTGGAACGTTGAGCCTTTTCGGGAGCAAGGACATTGCACCGTCTCTCTCGCTTTCTCACAATTCCTCCCTGCACCCCATCCCCCCCACGTTTCATTTTCCCATCTAAATGTATTTTCCATCACTACCCCTCCCTCTCCCTGTTCCCCCTCACCCCCCTCCCCGTCTTTTCATCCAAATTAGGACGTAACAGAGACAATGTGGTAGAATTTGTGTCTTTAAGTGATTGGTTGCTAGTGCCAGGTTCCTCTCGTTTTCCCTTGTCGTTAGCGAAGCGGCGATACTGCGAGAGAAAAAAAGTGAAGGAGGAGCACCCTTCTTGTATTTGCAGCTGATTTGTTCTTTTCCAGTTAGTCGCGCGAATGATCGAACTTTTCGCTTGGCGCATGCGCTAATATTGATAAGAAGCTTTCTCGTCATCGGCTTACCTCTTTCCCCCCTATTTAGGGATAGATCCCTGGTAATGACATCGGAGGCGAGAAAACGACGACACGCAGTATGAAGATAGAAGAAGCGTCAATTTTTTAAGGAATAAAAAAAAAACGTCACATAAAAAAATAAAGAAAGAATATTGTGGAGAATGGTGTTTTTCCCCCCGAAAGCTTAGAAATTATTGCGACGTTGCAAAGTGTTTTCAATTCTAGCTAGCGACAAAGCTGATGCCACTATACATTGCTAGCAGGATAAAATGTCCGTCCCAGGTTTTGCTCCACCTAGTGGCAAAATCGGATAAGTGATAAGGCGACTAAATAAAAAGCTGCAATAAACAATTTTATGAGTCTCTAAACTTTAAACCTCTTTAAAAATGCTGCTCATTTTCCAGAATTGAGTTCCATTTTATCGAGGATTCATAAAGCTTAGATGTGGAAGCTTTATAATTCCACGTCCAAGATTCGAGGAATTATAAAGTGTTTCTATAACTTCAGATTTAAATTGTACGGGCGTAATAAAATCTGTAAAAAATGTAGGTGGATGTGGAAGCTTGTCGTTTGAGATAAATGCAGAGTAATGGAATACAGTATCCAAGAAGATTATCGTATATGTGTAATCTGCGTACTTTCCACGCCAAAGTTTCGACTGCGTAGACAAAAAGAAATCCCCAAAGTAAAAACTTGTTAAGATTTCCCGTCAAGTTTTTCGGCCGTATGAAGTCGTGATATTAAACGCCAAGCTCTTTCGCCAAATTAATGTCATCGAGTAATAGTTTGAAGGTTAAATAAAAAACTAAAAATTGCTTGCTGCGCAATATCAAATATTTGATTTAATATTATTTTGCCGACTTTGTCGGTGAAATTAGCTTGGCAGAAGAGCTTGGCGTTTGATATCACGACTTGAAAAGCCTAGCAGAAAAAGCTTGCAGGAATCCTTAACAAGCTTTGTTTTGGAGCGATATCACATAATTTTGATCCAAACTGATAAAATCCATTGAAGCGAACAAAAATCAGCGTTTGTTAACCAGTCTGCTCAAAAATGGGATTGCACAAACTTAGCATGGGAAGCATGGACATAACAACAAACCAAATCGTGTCAGCTTGGCTGATGTAAGGATTAATTGGGCAAGGGCAAATGTGAAAATTATGAATGAGAAAATTTACTGACATATAATTCATCCAGAAAAAAACGTAGAGGTGACGATAAGACTCCGTGTGTCTTTTTGTACATTCACAGTCCTATGAAAGTTGTGATATCCAGCCAAAACCAAAACTGGTATAAGACAAGCCGCCAAGTTTCCAAAAATGGTCGGCTTTTGAAAGTAGTGATATCACTCAACCAAGGAAAGGCCGCCAAGGGTAATTCTATTAGCCAAGTCTGGACGTTAAATGAAAACTTAAAGATTGCTACCGCGAGTAGCAATGTCCTAATTTTCGTTTAACTTTCGAACTATTAGTCGATGCGATTAACTTGGCCAACAGGATTTACTTTACCTTGGCGGCCTTTCCCTCGTAGATATCACTAATCTCAAAGGCCGACCCTTTTTGGAAATTTGGCGGCTTTTCTTATACCAATTTTGGTATTGGGTGGATATATATGGACAAGAATAGGGCTAAGGTTCAATTTGAGCCGTCATTATGATGTCACAGACGTTGTCCTTACTGAAGAAACAGTGTTAACTCTATCTGTATCCGAACAGTGTCTTCAAGGTCAAAATTCCATATAAGCAGCTTTTTCCATCAAAAGTGACCATTTTGGGTCTTGTGTAAATATATCCGTTCGTCTTACGGCTCGACCGCCATGATCATAATTTTAAGTAAACGTGAGTGAATGAACATGCGCACTCTCAAGCTTACGCCTACTAAATAGTATTAAAACTTGATGGGTCATAACTGTTAAAAAATATTTTGTCACAAACAATAAACTTTTGACAGAATTATTTTTTTTATGTACCCTTAAAGCAACGTTGTAGTCTGGTTGCAGAGACTCCCCACTATTTTCCAGTCAAAACATATTTTTTTTGGGTGTATTCCAGTATTTTCAATCTGTATCTGTAAACGAATCCTGTCTCCTCCAACTTATGCACGGTTTTAATTAAACTACTCGGGGAATTTTAGTCAATCCATAGATCCTTGATTCTTGAAGTCTCTGGTTAAAACCTTAGATTGAAACGAATAATTTTTACAGTGAAAGAGTGCTACAACACTGAGTTGAGTTTATTCAGCGCAATGTACAAAGTCAGTAATGGAAATGATATACCCAAACACCACAAGAGCAGATGTCCGCGTTTGGCTCAGAGGCGCACTTATAGTGTCCACGGCCTATCTTGAGTTAGCCCCAGAAAGACACAGATAATCAATTGTATGTTTTTGGTAGCAGAGTGCCTTGTTGATATCCACGATGGTTACAAAAACAATGGTGGCCGTCAATTAAATCCGGGAAGACGTAGTCGCTCATAAAATATCTACAGGACTCAAGATAGGCCACGTACATAATAAATGCAAACGAAAGTAAAAAGACACTAAGAAACACTAAAAAAAGACTTGCAACATTCCAAAAAAAACAGGATTTCTTGCGAGAAATCATATGAAATATGTACATAACTATAAAAAAAACATTATGAAAAAAATACAAAGATAAGAGGAAACAAACACATGAATAATCCATAGAAAACAAGAATAGCACAATCATAATTCGCCAAAACAAACAGGGATGGAACAGTTTTTAGACATGGTACAAGAAAATAAACTTTCGAAAGCTGTGCTTGAAGATGTCAACACTAGCGGATGAAAGACTCCCATGTCTTGAATAAGCTTGCACTTTAAGAGTTGCTGTTTGTTTCAATTTGGGCATCAACAAAACAAAATTTCCGGAGTGAAAACATCGTGTTCCTCGAAGCGTCCATTTATCCGCTTAAAATTTTCTTGTCCTTGCAACGGTTTCTGCTTCAGTGAAAATAACGAGAACCTAAAAATGTGCAGCTTGTCGCTGTGTCAGATTGTATCAGCTTCTCACTGACCCTACGGTTTACGGGAATTAAATTTTTAAATTTTTGTGTGTTAATTCTGGAAACGTTCTTCCGCAATGCTAAAACTTAAGCCCAGGTTTGCATTTCTTGGTGGAGGGTGTATCTCTTTAAAATAAAGTGGGCCTTGAAACGTTAGTTATTATGACTTTTCCGTTTCGTATTTCATTTCCCCCTCTTCTTTTAGATTGTATCGTAATGTTTCTTTGATCGCCTCATTGGCTCAGCCGAGGCCGTCCATTGCTTCCACGTGTACTTTTTTTTTGTGTGTGTAGTTTCTTTTTTGTGTATTTTTTTTCTCTCTCTCTCTCCTATTTCTTCTCTTCCTTTTCTTTTCTCTTTCTTTCTTTTTTTTTTTATTTATTTTATTTATTCGTGTTTCTTCTCCGCAAAGCCAAATCCAAAGTGATTCACGTATCTCCGCCATTTTGTTTCTTTCCAGTGAATCCGGTGATGGCCAGGCTGTTTGGCATCTGGTCGGTGCTGAACGCCGTCATTCTTTTGCACTGTGCTGTCTGCATCCATTATCGGCCGTAAGTAGAGGGTTTCTTATCTCTCGTGATCTAAAACGTAAGGAACAGCCATGAAGTATTAAAACTCTGACATAACCATTTTTTAAAAAATGTTTTAAATGGGTGTAGTGCATTTATTTAAGATGAGAACCCCTGCAACCCTTCCACGTATCGAAACCAGTATCGACACATAATCGTACAGTGTGTTTCTTTGTATCGTCGTCTTGTTATTGTAAAGGCAGTACAATGTAAGGAGTTTAAAAACTTCTGCAAAGTGATTATATTATTAATTGTCGGATGCACTGCCCATAGCCAGTAAACTAACTGACCCGCTCTACAACGATATTAGGGGGGTAGACAAAATGGCCGCCACGTCTGGTTCATTTCGTCGAGGTCTGTTCTTCGAGGTAGCATCTATTGTAAGCTAGTGGCGGGTTTCGAAATGGTAACTTAAATTTTTACGTAGATTTTGATGGCACATTTTTATTATTTATGAAAGTAATTTTAAATAGTTTTTAAAAATATCAATCAGCCACAGTTAAGCTATTTCTCTGCGTTTACAAAAAAAAAATAAAAAAACAAAATGCGACAAGTTCGTTAGCAATTTGTACGGAGGGTGTCGCCCTCGGTTGACAAAATGCGGTAACTATATACAAATGAATCGCATCAGTGGCGCATTTGGCGGCCATATTGCCAACCCAGTCTTGTAATGCTCTTTGGTATCCAAGATTCTGCCAGTAATATAGAGAGCCCTGCACTAAAGTTACAAAATTAACAGACATGCATACGAGTTCTCTTTCGATTTAAAACTTCCATTTATGACGGATATGGCATTACCACGTGTTTTCTTAGACACAAAACTAAGATAACAGGATGAAGTTAAAAGTATAATTAAAAAGAATATTATTATCCATTAGTTCTGAGGAAGAGACGAATGAAACGAATGCTTAACTGTTTCCATGGAGAGAAATGAAATGAGTACTGGTTTTATTTGGTAATGGTAAAAAATAGTGGAGTGACGTTGCGTAAAATTCAGGACTTTAATAAAATCTACATCATCAAAGACACAACGACGTGCGTGAGTACCTCTTTGTACCTCTGCTCCTCCGGAACGAAGGCACCTAAGAAGGTGAAAGAGTACGCTTCGGTTAGGCCTATTTTCATCGCTGTAACTTGAAATATCAAAAACCAAAACTGGTAAAAGGGACCCCCTCCCCTAAGTTCCGAATGGTTCGGGCCTTCAAAGGAGTGATATCAACACACCAAAACATTCGCCAAGTTAATCGCATCGACTAATTGTTAGAAGATTAAATGAAAACTAAACTAGAACATTGCTATTTTCGGTAGCAATGTTCAAGTTTTCATTTAACGTCAGAAGTATTATTCGGTGCGATTAACATGGCGAATGTTTTGGTGTGTTGATATCACTCGGCCCTTTGAAGGGCCGAACCATTCGGAACTTGGCAGTCCCTTTTACCATTTTTGTTTTTTTGCTATGATATCACTTCTTTTTTTTTAATTGTGTGACTAAACTCAACGCTTCGGATAGGCCTATTTTCATCGATGTTACTTGAAATCGAGCAGGCAGGTTTTGAGCTGTAACTTGAATTTTTGGCCTTCAAATAAGCAAAAAGTTGCTATGCAATTGTAAACTGATCATGACGTCAAAGTTCTATCAGGCCAAGTTACTGTTCTGGCAAACTTATCAGAAACACATTTTGTTGCAGAAAAAAAAAAACATAAGAGATCGAACACTACATGGATCGTAAAACATATACAAGTTTTGCGCTTCAACTGGCTAAACGCACGGATAAAGTACACCTAATTTAATTTGATGCTACTCTCACTTTCGTGCGGAGGGCCTTGCTTCAGGATAAATAGGCGTGCAAACATGTAAACAAACAAAGCGTATGTTTTGAATGATGTACATGAAATGTAGGTGTGCTGAGGAAAGTGATGAACGAACTGTGTGCGTCGAAATGATCAGTAAATCGATTTTGGAATGCTCTGGTGAGAGAATTAACAGTGTGAATCAAGGATCGATGCCAATTTAGTGAGCGAAGCGACCGATATGGCTAGTTCCTCATAATGTGAATGCATTTTTGTTAAATAAATTAGGATGCAAACCCATTTACGTTGTCTTTTGGACTTAAATGTCAGATTGCCTGAGTGGCGAATTGAACCTACGACCTTTGAAACCAAAGGCCGAAGTCCTACCACTCAGCCATACTGACATGGCCTAATGTTAGTAAGGCTGAGCGGTACGACTTCGGCCTTTGATTCCAAAGGTCGTGGGTACGATTCCACACTCAGGCAGTCTGACATTTAAGTCCAAAAGGCAACGAAAATAAGTTTGCCTTCCTATTTATTTAAAAGCTTAAATTGTGTTGAAATCGAGAGCAATGATCCACCTGACAAAAACTAACTCGTGTAGGAATGCCAGCTAAGTTGATTTCAATGCAAAATCTGCTACTAGTTAGCTAATTACTAACTCATCCCCATGTTAAATCCCTTAGGGTGATTATTCATCGATTCCGAGATAACGGGAAGGCTTCCATGAAATTGGACGAATGGGTGCAGTACAATACGAACTGCGTACATTTTATGGTTTGGAGCCTGGGGGTGTAACGGGGAAGGCGTGGGAGGGCGCATAAGTAGAAAATATTGTTATAACCATTGTTAGTATTGTCGGCATCGTCTCTCATTGGACGGCCAAAGTTCGGACAATGACAACGTGTATACTGACGTGCGTGCCTAGACACACATTAGTGTATTGTTGTAGTTTAATTCCAGATCTCAACGCTGAAATTACGGCAGGCCAGCAAGGTTACACTGATGACGTCATTTGGGAAATCTGCCAAGCCCAAAGTCCACATAACGTCAAATTGTAATTACCCATTGTCACTTCAAAATTAATACTCATTGTTAGTTGAGATGATCCGTTTTGTTCAATTGTTGTAACAATACATAGCTATGAATGGTCTGTACATAATGCTTGACATCAATTGTAATGGCTCGAGCTCGCTTGGTCTTCTGCCTGGTGCTCCTAACAATTAGGTATTAGCCTAAACTTCGTACGTCTGTATCCTCCAGCCATTCCTGGTCCAAAGGTAATTTCGGGCGTTTAATTAGAATTATTCCCCAACTGCCCCAATCCCCAAACTTAACATCAAACCGGACCAACCATGTTGTAAGTTAAGCACTGCAACCTCGAAGTTATTTTGCCTATAGCCGTGAAAACACGAAATAACCCAAAATTGATCAATCCATCTTGTCCCAAGTAAGCCTCATGCTGTATTCCATTTTAGGCCCAAAACCAGGGTTAGTGTCGCCTTAGAACGTCAGGCGACCTGAGCATAGTATCGCTCATGTTTTAAGATTAAAGCATTATCAAAACTGAACCACGACTACTAGCCCTATTCCATCAATTTAGCCTAATTTGGAATTCCCGGAACCCCTTGACTAGGCCCACCACACGTTACTTTGCAAGTCCCTTGACTGTGGAGTTGGCTTATCGGAAATCAGTGGCACGTACCAGCTAACCCTACAGTATCAGGATATTTCTAAACAACGTTGCCAAAGAAATTGTATTCGCCTCCAATTCACGAAAAATAAGCAAATTGTAAAAACAAAGCAAAATAAACAAAGCCAAAAACTGGTAAAGAGTCCACCAAGTTGAGAATGGTTCGGTCCTTCAAAGGGTTGATATCAGCACATCAAAACTAACTAAATAAAACAAACTACAATAAAATTAAAACCAAACCAAAAACCTATAAAGAGGTGACCAAGTTGAGAATGGTTCGGCCTCCGGGCAAAACGTAGTAGCAAAGTGTTGAAAACCAATTTCTTGTTGACCTGGCACTTTATTACTCATCTGCACTGTAGAGGAGGAGAGTCTAATACACACTTAAAAAAAAAAAGGAGTGATATCATATCAAAAACCCAAACTGGTAAAAGGCACCGCCAAGTTCCG
>JAHWFP010030782.1:48196-60018 GCA_023313725.1 Lithobius niger
TTACCAGTGTTGGTTTTTGATATGATAGTGATATACCCCCTGCCAACCAACATCCGCCAAGCTAATTCCACCGATTATACTACTTCAGACGTTAAAGGAAAAACTTGACCATTGCACCAATAGGGATTAGCTATGCAGTTGTTCGTTGGCGGGAGGGGGTGGGGGAGGCTGATATCACTACTTTCTGAGGGGAACACTTTTCGGTTAGTACATGGCTTTATAAACAATGTAGAAAACTTGGTGGTAGTCATTTCGTTCCGATATCATTATTTCTATTGGCTGAAACTTAGCGGGTTCTTTCGCCCAGGTGGGTTTTGTTTGTGATCATGATGACACCTGAATTTGTTCGTCATTATTTCTGATCACTTGTCATCCCAGGCAATTAGGAATATCGGCTCCGTTGTCTCCTTCGTGTATTGACTTAAACATTCCATGTTAAAAGTCAAAATTTCGACGCTTAATTTCTCTTCTGTCTTTCAATATTTTCCACTCAAAGTTAGTTACAAGCTTCATTGGACTTGGTGAATGAATATGTGTTCGAACTTTTATTAACTTCCATTTGTCACTTCGGAGATCTGATCTTGAACTGGAATCGTGATTTTCACTTTTGGCTTGTTGTTGTTGTTGGCACGACACATTTCTATTACCCTCTTTACAGATCAAACTATTTGCCCTATAAAGCTGATGCTTAGTTCATTTTACAGGTATTTCTCTGTAGATGTACCCTTGCCGTAAGGCCTTTTCTAATTGGTCAAGTGGTTAGGGGGCTCTAAACGACCAGATTGATTGTTCTACGTTGTTTCAAACATTGTTATTATGCATCAATGCCAAGCAGCAAACGCCAGCTGCGAGACGTACACTCAAGATTAAAGGGTTTGTTTCCATATTGGTTTGTCCAAACCGTAATTGTTAAAGATACAAAACGTTAAAACTAGCTAATATAAACTGCATGATACGAAAACAAAGTAGCAAAGTAGCACGAATAGGAAAACAAAAACGAACTCGTTTACTGTTTAAGGAAAGGGTTTTAGTAATCCGAAAACAAAACAGCAAAGGAACACAAATAAACTTTCCTGTAAAGTTTCAGGTACTGCAGTGTTGCTGTACTGTTTAGTCCACGTAAAACCTTACTGCTGTATCTAACCATTATACACGTAAATATATACAATAAAAACCAGAGCCCAAATTAAAAAAAAAACTTTTCATGCCCAGACAAACGAAGAATAATGTAAGACTACCCACTCGACTACTTTTTCGGCTTAATTTTTACAGTGTTCGTCAGTCACGTCGTATACTTCCCGTTCATCACTCTACTGATGACACATATATAATTTTTCAAGATTTTCAAGCACTTTTCCAAGCATGGAATTTCATTAAGGTTTTTAAGGACTCGCACGAACCTGTAGAGATGCGCTAAGCACACTAAGGCAATTAGTTTTTAAACATTTTCCAGCCATGTCGTTCATCCATGGTAGAATGCACCAATCATTAGCTGATCTATCGTGTGCAAAGCGGAAATGGTAAAAAAAAAATTGAATACAGCAGTAAGGTTTCACATGGACTAAACAGTGCAGCAACACCGCAGTATCTGAAACCTTACAGGAAAGTTTATTTGTGTTCTGTGGCTGTTTTGCCTTCGGATTAGTTAAACCTTACCTTAAACATCATACTAGTTCCTTTTAGTTTTCTAATTTATAATTGTGATGTTTAGGGCCGATTAAATTCAAATAAATGACCACCTGGCCAGGGCCGTAGGAAGGGTAAGGCGAGCAAGGCGAGCAAGGCGACCGCCTAGGGCGCCGTCTTCCTGAGGGTGCCTCACCGAACTCATGCCAACCGCGTAACCGTGTAAGTGGATGGTAAAGCTTAAATATATTTTTTAACGGATGGCGTTGCACACAAGTTTCCAACGCCGGGAGAAGAGATGTGCTTACTCGAACTTGGTTTAGTGCTCGTTTCGCAACTTCCGGATGTTTTGTTAACCAATCATTAGTTTTTTTTCTTTAATGATCAGATCTCACCGAAAACTGGAATTTCAAAAAAAAAAAAAGGTTCAAACACAGACATGTCATTGTTCTAGCGTCTTACGTCTTAAGTGGAGGCTTGCAAACAAAAATTGCGAAAATTGAAAGAAAAAACGAGTTTTTGAGTATGGTTGAATTACTTATATTGAAACTTTATTTTCTGTTTATTAAAGCGAAATAGTTTACTCTCATCTCTTTATTACCTTAATTAACATTTTTTTTAGCAAATGACAAGCCGAAATTATCAAGAAATCTCGCTTGTGTGATAAAATATGCGCTTGTTTTTTCTTCTTCTTTTTTTCGTTAACGTTTTTTGTCTTCAACAACTTAAATTTCCTAAATAATTACGGATTACAGGTCTCTTTAGTATTTAGTTATGAAAGCCTTAATGTAACTTTCATAAATTTTTTTTGTTTTATTGAAATTGGCAGTTGGACGGAGGGGGAGGGAGGGGGAGTTGCGGGGGCGCCGCTCAGTTGGTTCGCCTTGAGCGCCAAGGGCGCTACCTACGGCCCTGCTCCTGGCTTTTCCGTGAAACCTTTTTCTCCAGAACGGTAGAATTCCCAAAAAATATACGAATGCTGTTTTCCGGAACACCTTTTATTCATTTCTCACAATTCCTGCCAAGATCAGTTATGCGCAAATTACGACTAAGTTTTTGTGAGTTTGTAGAGGAGTGTTTTTCTAACCTTTGTTCTAATTAAGTTCCCTCGAGGTTGAGGAAATTGTTGATGGTCTTAAACCGGATGTACGTCACATCAACGAGGTTTCGCAGGTCTTTTCTCCGTTGTTGTATTTATGTTAAATGCACTAAGTGCATTAAGTGGTAAATTTAATTGCCTGTACAATTTTTAAACATTTCTCTTCATCTTCTTGTTTTTCAAACATTTTCTTTTAATTCAAAGAAAAACTTGAGAGATGACAGGCTAATTAATTAGTGTGTAGACGAGTACACGAGAAAAGACAAGGAAAGAAAATAAAATGATTTGAAGCTGATAAATCTAAATTAATAGTAATTTGTTTTTCAGCGTATTGTGGCCATTATATTCACACCGTTATAAAAGAACACAGAAATTAACAATCTCAAATGTAGCTAATTTTTAAAACGTTACAAAGAGTACAATGGAGTTAATTTCGTTTCTTTTAAAACTTTTTTTAAAACTATTTTCACGTCGAGCCTGAGGTAAGAAATGACAAGAGCTGCGATGAAATTTGAGGTTGGAGAGAGTTCGTAAACCCAAGCAGAGCGAGCAACGAGTAACCGATGACACAAGGTCTCTTCACGTCTCGGGCCTGCGTACAAAACGACCTCTCTAGTGTCCGTGCTGGTTCCATACGGACATATAAAGGCCCTGACCCCCACAAGAGGAAAGGGGAAGGGGAAGCCCCATTCAGACTCAAAGTAAGGGTAAAATTTGATTGAAAGTGGACAAACGAGGCATTTTGCTGCAATAGAAATAATCCACCCAAAACCTAAACTGGTAGAAAAAACCAGCCAAGTTCCCAAAAACGACCGGGCTTTGAAGGTGGTGATATCATTCCACCAGGGAAAGGCCGCCAAGGTTAATCCTATTAGCCAAGTTAATCGCACATACTAATATTTCGAAAGTTAAATGAAAACTAGAAGATTGCTACTAGCGGTAGCAATCTTCAAGTTTTCATTTAACGTCCAAAGTATTATTCGGTGCAATTAACTTGGCTAATAGGATTAACCTTGGCGGCCTTTCACTGGTGGATGATATCACTACCTTCAAAGGCCGATCGTTTTTGGAAACTTGGCGGGTTTTTCTACCAGTTTTGGGTGATATCACATCTTTCAAAGGATTGTGAACGTACAAAAGGTTACACCGTCTTATCTTCATCTGTACCGTTTTTTCTGGAGGAATTTCATATCTATAAATTTTCACATTGATAACAATGGCTTTCCTAACAATGGCTTTCCTAACAATGGCTTTCCGAACAATTCAAAGGCATCTGCATCTAGACACAGACTAAAGTGTCGCCGCCAAGTAGATGATATTTAATTGTTGTCGGAGCTTAATTATTGTCAGATGTAAAAATACGGCACACTAGCAGACTGTGCGTTTTAACTGTAACAAGCTTGTACAGTTCCGGTCAAAAAAAACGCCTTCGTTATACGGAAGAAGTTGCAGGATTAATGTATGTGACTCTGAACGAAAATGTTGATATCTCGAAAACTACTGGACAGAATTGAATGAAACAAAAACTGGGTTGCTTATTATGATATCAGCTATATTTCTATACGTATTACATGTGATGGTAAGCAGCCAAATGTAATTGGCCGAGCGAGCAGCACGAGTTGATAACCGATAATATCTCATAAATTACTGGATAGAATTGAATAAAATAAAAACTTGAGTAATTGTTATGGTATATGCTATATTTCTATACGTTTGACATGCAATATTCAGCAGAAAAATATAATGTGCAATTCAGTCTTTGTTTCATGAAAATCCTTCCACTAGTTTTCGAGATATCATCAGATATCATTAAGTTTTTCTCGCTCGGCCAATTATTTTCAGTCAGTTAACGTAGTATTTAATAAGGGTAGAAATACAGTAGACAATCTAATAACCAGCTCAGTTTTTGTTTCATAAAAATCCGTCTAGTAGTTTTCGAGATAACTGATTTTCTCCATGGTTGTTATTACGACCCTCGATATAACGAAAAAGGGCGATTTTTTTTGACCGGAACTGTACATGATTTCAGCCTACTGGTGAAAATTCCCTATGTGGAAGCTTTGCAAATCGTTGGATTCAGGTGTGTTGGTATAGTGACGCAGAAAACCTCAACATTAACATGTGGGAACGTGTCCTTTACGGAGAAACGGTTCCCTCACTAAAGTTGATTTATGTTACTGGCTAGGTTGCTAGCTACCTAGGCCTACTAGCTAGCTAAGGAAACAGTTCAAATATTAGAGTATAAAAACACGTCTACAGCTTGTTAGAGAGAGTTGGCAAATCTCAATTTTGGCACACAGGTAAAGAGTCGTACGGGGAAGTGCCTTTTTCGAAAATTAGGGCTGCAGCTAGAATCACGTGGACCTGAAGTAGCGCGTAAGTGCAAAATTATTGTTGTAACCATTGTTTGTATTGTCATCCAACAATAGATCTTTAACAAACTGAAGTGTTGTACGCTTATCGTTTCAGTACTTTATTGTCAGAATACATCGTTGTTGCAACTTGCAAACAGGTGCTTAAGTAGATTATACAGTAGGGCAGAAGGCCAGCAATGGCTGCCATCTTCGGAAATAAATTAATAAATAAAAACAGGTGCATAGGGGCTTGCAAACAGGCCTTGCAAACCGGCATTAGGGCTTCGTCGGGCAGATGACCGGAAGCAGTTAAAGTTCGCTAAAACCATTTGAACTCTTTTGAACCCAAACAGGTGATCGGAAGTGTTTAATGCTCGCTAAAACCCATTGAACCCTTTGAATAGATAGGTAGCTGACTAAATAAACTTAATTGAATTGAATTGAATTGGCTCGTTGAGAGACAGGGTGCCTTTTACTGCAAAGGTTTGGTTTTTTTTTTTACGGAACGCAAATCCAAACGGGATCGTTTGCTGCACGACGATGAGAGGGAGTAGGAAACAAAATGATGATCGCGAGCACATGGGCCAATCAAGTAGGAAAAGAAAAACTAAATTTTTTAAATAAGTAAGTCTTGGTAATGCGCCGAGTTTGATGGTTAATCTAAACACATGCTAGTGTGTCGCCACCAAATAAATGATCCTGTAAGTTGATCATATTACATATTAATTGAAATTGTTATGTTATTGCTGAATTTTACGTGTACATGATTACATAGTGAATTATCAGTGTTTAATGCACGGTGGTGACATCACGCTAATATATCCCCATGCTAAAAGTGTAGTCGTTATATACGGTTAATGTGAAAACCCACACACGTCACAGTGGGTTAATTTTGATAACCCACACTTTTTTGATAACCGACACTTTTTTGATAATCTGACACTTTTTACGCGGGTCTACACAACCCTTGCTCCACCATGTGACATATGACCCGACTTTGTAAAATTACCGTACACAACACAAATGAAACCAGCATAAACAGGCACATTTACAACCTGCGACATTTTTCTTTCTAGCCTAACACGGAGGAATGGCCCAACCCGGCAATCTTTCGTTCCAACGATACGAAATCTAGGCTACTGACACTTCCTAAACACACCTAAAAACCTACGAGACTCAAGCGAATAGCGCATTTTATATACTCATCTTATTTAAATCTTAAGTAGAAAAAAATACAATTTTACCTTAAACACAAACGTCGGTATTACGCTGCGTCTCTCCCCTTCGGTCGGCCGTCATACACAGGAAGCTTCCAACCCCGTTTCTAAACCGAAACTTCCGTTCTGGAATTTACATAAATCGCATGTAAAAATCCTTGAAACAAGTCTTTAAAAAACTCTAATAACCCGATAAATTAGCTCGACGTCACACCTTAGCATTAAAACACATATCCGTGTGGTATAGCCGATTTACCGGGGATATTCGCTCGTCTGCTCGAAGCGGCTAGTCCAATCTCGGGCGTGGAGGGAAATCAGCACTCACTCTTGCAGCGCTCGTGCGATTTCCCTCCACGCCCTCGATTGGAGTAGCCATTTCTCGCAGACGAGCGAATATCCCCGGTAAATCGGCTACATCTCACGGATATCTCTTACATAGACATAAAATTCCTCCAGAAAAAAACGACAGACATGAAGATAAGATGTGACCTTGGTACGTTCGTTTAATATTTCGGGTAAAAGAAGCCGTAGCTAGCTTTCGCCCAAACACTGACAATTGATTTGACCAAACAGACGCCAGCAATAATTATTAGAGGCCGTGGAAATCCAACAATCTGAACTTGATGGGTTAAGCGCTAGCGCGCTTCTAGATGTGTTGAGCAAAATCTATGAAAATCCTGAAAAATAAGAACACTTAGCTTTTCTTATTTGCCTTTGAGGCAACTGGTCTCCCTGTGTTTCTAACGGATCGTTGAATTGCTTTTAATAAATAACAGCAAAGTCATTTGATACCTGTTATATACAATTACGATTGTATACATCCTTAAAACAACATAAGCCCATAATTTGTATAATTTGTATGCCTTTGACGTATGCTTGCTGACTCATTATGAAATTATCCAATTCATCAACTAAAAGATGGCTGAAATATCGCAATAATCGCAACCACTGCAAAGAAACATATAGCGATGATCGTATGATTTAAATTCGATTATCGCCATCCCTATACTTCTGATTGCATTTAATGTAGAGTGACGTCATTGCCGCGTGATGTTTTCTTCGGTGTATTTCCAGGATTGCTCATATCTCCGTTCTCCCAGTTTCCCCGTTCATCGCCGTATTTATAACAACTTTGAGCACGACGCCTCGTCTTTACCTTATCAAGTAGCGCATCGAACCATTCACTGCTGGAGGGGCTTTCCTTTTTAATTTTTATTCCTTTAAAGCGACGGATGATTCTTCAAAATCGATACTCACCGCTCTTAAAAAAGGAAATATCCGCTTGAAGCAATTTTGTCGTCTTCTTTTTCCTCCGATATACCCAGCCGGAAGTCCTTGTTTGAAAAGAGGAAATTGCCGACTGAAGCATCTTTAGGCCACTTGCGCACCACAAGCCAACAACGATCCTTCCGACGGGTAGAGAGAAAAGCTACAAGTACCGTAAAACATAATAGTGGGTTATAAGGTTGCAAGACAGTAGAAAACCGGTGCAACAAGCTTAAAGGCGGGATGCCACCGAACGAAAGTTTGGAGCATCCAGTGCCAACGAGCGCTATCTAGTTCCCTACAGCACTTATTCGCAGCCAGTAAAGGAATGCACGACAAACACAACAAACAAGCCACGAGCCTTCTGAATTATTGAGTAAAAAGTTGGTTCGTCCTCGTGCACCAGGAAGCAAACTGTAAAGACTAGCGATAGTAATGCCACTATTGTGTGCGCGGCGTATCTTGGGTCCTGGAAGTATTTTACGGGCGACTACGTCTTCCTGGAGGGGGCGGCTTTAATCGACGGCCGCCATTGTTTTTGTAACCATCTTGGATATCAACAAGGCACTCTGCTGCCAGAAACGTACAATCGATTATCTGTGTTCGAACTCAAGATAGGCCGCGCACACTATAGATGGCGCCACGGTAGAAAATAAAGAAAATACTCTGGCGCCATCTAGTGGCAGTAATATCGTCAATCTTTACAGTTTGCTCCCAGGTGCACGAGGACGCTCCAAATTTTTACTCAGTAATTAAGGATACGCGTGGCTTGTTATTGTGTTTAAAGGTATACTGCTTTTGTTCATTCCTTTGCTGGCTGCAAGAGAAAACTCAATGGGGCTAGATGCTGCAATGTTAATTCGGTGGCAACCCTCCTTTAAAGGAGTGTGAGAAAATATACTCGATGTGGCTCTATCCATCAACTACCAAATCGTTAATTTCGTAGGAAGTGCTTTAGCGCTGATTGAGTTCATTGTGTTAATTTATGTAAAAACAAGACGGCAGGCCAATCAGCTGGAGTAAACTATACACTATTACGAGCTAACAAAAATTAACCTAAATTACCTTAAATTAACCCTAAATTACCCTAAATTAACGAAGGAGTCAACTTTGTGAACTGCCAAGATGACAAGTGCGTAATAATAAGGGACCAGTCATTGTTTATCGTTTGGAGGGGAGGTGAGGGTAGAGGAAATTGGGAGAGGGAGGGGGCCCTGGATTTTCAGGCCTTCTTGAGGAGGGGTCATAACTATTGCTTCGGCCCTGCTAATGGAGGTCAGAAAAAATATAACCACTGGACCACATTGGAAGGAAAATACATTTCTGGACCTCAAAAGTGACACTTAACAAAAGTCAGAATTTCTGAAAAAGTGTCAATATCACTGCTAGCTTGCTTAAATTTTTCACTAAACTTTCTAGAAAAGCCTTGCTTCCTGACTTTTTGTCTCTCAAGTGCGGACATGGACATACACGCAAATTGTGCATTTATCATAAATTCGCAGTTTATGGATCTCTACACGGAATGGGCTTAAGTTAAAACCCCTAAAGATGAGTTGTAATTTAAGCCCATTTTGTATCGAGATTGTTTATAAAAAATGCTGATTTAAAAATTAATGTTCTAGAAAACATTTAAAGATTTTTTCTTGAACATTTTTAAGTCAACCTTGTCCTTTCGTTAAAAACGAGGCATGTTTTCGTTACAGCTGATAACTAACTTGTCGATGCAGACGGTTGGGGTCACATTTTCATTTCCGTAAATAACGACCAGTCCCTAATGGCGAAAAAACTCACACGTCATGAAGCGTTGATAATAATCCTGAAACCGAAATTTTCGAATACTAATAAGGCACAAGTGGAAATGATTGATACCCAATGAATTGCCAGATAAAAACTATAATCTCTAAGTGCCCATACCACACGCCATGGTTGTTTGCTGTGACGTGCATATCACGTGACTGGGCTAGTCCAATCAGACGGCCAAACAGCCGTTGTTCTCGTTCGTCATTGGCTAACTCATGGTGACGTCACGGCAAACAACCATTGTGCATGGTTTAAAAAATTCTAAAGTGTGTTATAATGAATAAAATTTGACGTCTATACGATGATGGCGTCTCCGGGCGGTAAACTTTCCTCCTAAATGTCAGTAAGCAATGTATTAGCAGGAATTTTCCAGTAATGCACGCACAGAATAAAAAGTTACTGTGCGATAATCTACCAAAAATGGAATCAACGCCTCTGACGCGAAATAAAATAAATGGGAAAGCACGCAAAATTAGACGGATCCCAACTCGGGTGCTGGGAACTTTAGGGTTAACTTAGGGTTAGGGAAAAGAGTTTTAGGTTGGAGGAACGTTTAGGCTAAAGGGGCCTAACCAAAATTGGGCCTACTAAAGGCCTAATTGCCAAAAATCCCCATAACCAGGAGACCTAGCATGGGTCCAAGGTACCAACCAGTTGGCTGGCCCGAAGACTAACTTATTTTGCATGCTGGCTCTTTTGCTTAAATACGTTTTGATAACCCCTGACAACCACGAAATAACAAAGGTATTAATGGAAAGTGCTAGAAGGTTCGAGAAACAGGAACCGGAAATAAAATAACAAGGCATACATAACTTAACCTATGGAAGATTAGCCACATAAGACTCTTAAGATTGGCCATTGGCCCCAGCAAACATGCAAGTAAACAAGATTTGCGGCATAGGCGCTATAGCATTCTAGCTTATCTACGCTTATACAATCGTATATTTTAGAGTTGTTTACTACATTTTGTTAAAATAGCATTTTTTAACTGTATTTAGTTGTGCACCGCATCTCATCTCTTGACCGAGATCGAGATAAATTCCGTTGACATCAGACATAACTTCTAACTCTCCCTGTTTAAATTTAACATGAACAGGAGCTTATTAAGAGTTTCGTTAGGGAGAAGAAAAGTGTTGGTCAGCATTAAGACTCTGTCCTACCAAATGACGGGGGAAAGTGCCCAAGTCGGTGAATATTTGTACTACAGAAATGCGACAAATTTTAAAAAGTACTCACTTTCATGTGATGTTGGATCAGTCAGTCAGTAATAAATCCGTTGGTTAATCGTTCTATAGAAATTATAATGCTGGTTCGAGTCTACAGGCACCAGTGAAATTTTTATTTTTTCTATAGTGGCTACAATTAAAAGCTCAAGAACCACATGACGCTGACAAACGCTAGCCGAATACATATAACAGGTTCGTGCACAACATTAAATTCCTTGTAATGCCTTAAATTTGAAACACCAAAACACGCGAAAAGTCTTGAAAATGGGACTTTTCATTGTCAGAGCTTTAAATGGCCTTGAAGTTTGTTAGATGACTAAGACTGGTGAAAACGGTTAATTACTATAACAGTAATTTTGAAGCTAGATAAAATAAATAAAAACAGTTTACCAGCCGAAACAATTTCTAGTGTAAACATATTTCCTGCAGATTAGGCTCCTTCAGTTGTAAGAGAGCTACTGTATAGGTACAAATAATTTGCCAGACTTGAGAAGGTGAGCAAAAGCTGCTTCACTGGATGTTAGTTCTCCCGCCCCTTTTACGCATGGCGCCATGGCTTCGGCTGGGAACGCGTGAAAAGCTAAAGCCCTATTTACGCGTGGGTGGTGTTGGGTGAGGACAAATATATCATTTACCATGATATAACTCTCCCCTCCCCTTCAAATTACAAACTACCCTACGTAACTGTTAGCGGTAAATATTAGATATACACGAAGTACACAATGAAGCAATATTGATATCTTGAAACTGCTTAGCAAAAAACTGAAATTTGAAGAGTAATTTAATTTTGATAATATAATGTACAAAAGACCCTTGAAATTGGATTAGGTTGGCCTTGAAAAATCTGGAAAAGGCCCTGAAAATGGCTTCGTTTGCTGTGTACGAATCTTGATTGAAACTGTTAGAATTCTTCACTCCTTCGTCTTGATGTATTTAGAATTATTCACTCCTTTTTCTTGATGCATTTAGAATTCTTCACTCCTTTTTCTTGATGTATTTAGAATTCTTCACTCCTTTTTCTTGATGTATTTAGAATTCGTCACTCCTTTTTCTTGATGTATTTAGAATTTTTCACTCCTTTTTCTTGATGTATTTAGAATTCTTCACTCCTTTTTCTTGATGCATTTAGAGTTCTTCACTCCTTTTTCTTGATGCATTTAGAATTATTCACTCCTTTTTCTTGATGCATTTAGAATTCTTCACTCCTTTTTCTTGATGTATTTAGAATTCTTCA
>JAHWFP010030796.1:0-10705 GCA_023313725.1 Lithobius niger
TATTTACAGAGTCATCCACGTGCTGCTGGTGGAACAATGGTAATCGGGCGAATGATTGCTCGTGATTTACAACCTTACTGCGTGGACGATCCCAGATTTCATGACAGTTATAAATTACTTTGAACCTCGGTACAACATCCCAGACCGGACTACATTTTCTAGAATTGTAATTCCAACGCTGTACAAGAAAACAAGATGACATGTTGCAGAAACAATTAAAAAAAGACATTCTTTCAGCTGAATCAAACTGTTACACAACAGATCTGTGGACTTCCCGTTCTGGTGATAGCTATATTTCATTCATGTGCCACTACCGTACCTAACTGCTGATTTTCAGCTAATTCACAAGTTCTGGACATTGCACCATTTCCTGGGGAACACACTGGTGAAGCTATAATGGCAAAACTCCATGAACTTGAATGTGAATAGGGGCTTACGAAGAATAAGCCTGCAGCAACCACTGTTAATGCTACCACACCTATGACTGCATGCAAGATGCCAGTTTATGTTGTCACAGACTACGCGAGGAACATGAAAATGCTTTTACTGGATCAAACTGGAAATCTCTGACATGCTTCACACATACATTGCAGCTAGCCATATCGGATTCTTTTAAGGCAACACCTGGTGCCGTGCCGTTAACCTTTGTGCAATTGCTCGGGCTATTGTTGGACATTTTAAGCGCAGCTCTGCCGCAAGAAAAAAATTGCAAGACTTACAATTGCAAATGAAGTGCCCAGACCATGAACTGATACAGGATGTCGTGACCTAATGGAATAGCCAATACCAAATGTTGGAACGGTTGGTTGAGCAACGTAGGCCTATATCTGCTTTCCTTGCAGATTGCGATGCAGTAAATAATCTGACTGCAACTGAATGGAAACTTGCCGTTGGAATTGTGGCTGCCTTGCGCTCTTTATGTCGCAGCAACTACAATGAGTGGTGAAAAATATCCAACCATATCATTAGTTCCAATTTTGCATGGTTTAAAGGGGTCTTTAAACCGTCACATTTCTGAAGCTGCGGCTGGAACCGGTTTAGTCTTTGCTAGAAACCTCCTAAGAGCAATAAAGGCTAGATTCCCAGATCATATGGCAAGTGATGCTTTGCAGTTTCTAAAGTTTGCCATGGCGTTGGACCCACGCTTTAAACTGGTCCTCATCTCTAGCACAGTGGAGAAAGACCATATAAAAAAAGCATTGCACGCTTCTTGGGAAAAGTATGAAGTTCGAAAGGATACTGTAGCCGTAGGTAAAGAAAGACAATGCCCACTGCAACTGCAGGTGCCAGTGATGAGCGAGCAGATCTGTTGTCGTGCCAGTGATGAGCGAGCAGATCTGTTGTCATGCCAGTTTCAAGATTTTGATCAATTAGCAAAAGCTGAAGCTGCTCACCAACTAAAAGAAAAGGCAGCTCCAGAAAGCTTTTTTGTCGAGATGAGCAATTATCTTGAAGATCCAGTTCTTTAAAGACATGAAGATCCACTTACTTGGTGGCGAATGAGTAGGCTACGATTTGCAAAACTTGCAAAACTGGCGCAACATTATCTTCCAATCCAAGCTACAGAAGTGGCAAGTGAGAGAGCTTTTTCCAGCACAGGCAACATTGTCACGGAGAGACATACCATGTTAACGACAGAACACGTCGAACAGCTTACATTCTTGCGTGATAATTTAGTATAATTTTGCCACTAAAGGTTTGTCCAGTTAAATTGTGTATTAAACCTGCCATTGATAATTATATCACTAGGCCTGTAATATTCTATTTCATCATTTTTATTTTTTTTATGATAGATTTATTTTATCGCATTAAAAAAGAACCCCAAAGAATTAAACGTAGGCCTCAATTTTTTTCATAGAATTATAAGGCTATTTTAGTATTTATATTTCATTAACCGAGCTCGAGTATGTAAGTCTTTGGAAGACTAACCGAACCGAAACAGACCGATTTTTTTTTGTAACCACACACCCCTAATAGTATCAGATTTCAGGAAGAAGTTGTCTAAAGGGTGTCCATGATGTAAGCAGGAGTAAAACTGGCGAAAGGTCATACAACAAGTCTGGCCCAAGTTCCTTAGCACGACACAAATGTTTGAATAGTGAACATGGAAGATCTTTTCCGTGATTAAGCCGAAAGCTGAGGAAGTGGCCCTTGGCTGCAGCTAGGGGTGTGCTAGCTTAATAATTTAACTTACGAGTCGATTCGAATACCTGGCCAATGATACCAGTCTCACGTACAGTTAGAGTTTTTCCAAAACTTTTAATTTAAGCTCAATGTTAACTGCCAAGTTACAATATAAAATTGTAGGCTACTCTTCAACTAAGTTCAACATTAACTGCGCAGTTACAACATAAAATTGTACCAGTGCTTGCCACAGAACACACATTGAAATATCCGCTCAACCCTTGCTACGTTTAGATCGTAGACTAAACGTACAAATTCAAAACCAATTAACTCTTTAACACGTAAGAATGTAAGATGATTTAAAAAAATTAATTTTATTGATTTCTGCAACGCTTTACGTGACAAACTCGAAAAAACTCTAAAACACTCGAGCTAAGAAGGGTCAAGTCGAGCTTGAGCCCAAGTTGTAGTTCAACTTGACTAGAATTTTTTGAGTTTGGCACACTTCTGGCTGTAGCACTGGATGTCACCTGGGTATACAGGGTTAAAGTTCATAGTAGCATCAACTACCAACTCGGTTAAGGTATATCGGTCCGGTGGAAGGGAAGAATTGCTGTAAGCCTGCCAAGAAGTATGTGAACAGTCGCTGAAGCAGCATTAGTCACTGAGAGTGTTGTTGGAGGCAGACGGCAACGACAGGGAAGAAGACGTCTGTCGAAATCTCAGCTGGAGGAATGGTTGAAGGGGAAGGCAGGATTGCATGACGAGGGTCATGGTGCTTGCGTTCTCCCTTTTGCTGGAGTCGAGATGTGATAGGCGAAAGTCAGAAGGATGGTGTACGAGTAGCTGATACCTAACAAGGTTGAAGGCGTTAGGAACATTGGGAATCATCAGACAAAGGAGAGAGCAGCTGAATTTTTAGTGTTCGCTAGGTCAAGCTGAAAGTGCCGGGAAGCCTGATGCCTCTTTAGCAGGGTGATATTGGTGTCACACAAAATGTCTGCTTCCGAAAGCAAGTCCTGAACGAATGCGGCGACAGGAAGAACATCTTCAGAGAGCCGCCGGGACAGCGTCTGAAAGGTGGAGACTCCAGCTAAGATTATTTGCTACATCGTGACCAGAGGAAAAGGACAAGACATAGTGGGAGTCCAGGGTCCAGCGAGAGACTCCGTAAGAGTAGAACTACTGAAGCAAAAGACAAGCGGGTCGAAAAGGGCAGTCTGGCATGTGCAAGCCCAGAGCTGATCGTAGTCTTGGAGGAAACTTGAAATGTTACATGTGCGTAATCAGGGAAAACCTTCCCATACTGGTGGCGAAGAAAGCTACTGTCGCATGCTGTCACTGAGAAGACATGCTAGTTGCGCAGCAGTGGCATTAAATCGAAAGTCTTCTCCCCTATTCATTATTATTTTTTTTTTCAACGAAAGGGACCTCTAAGTGGTTTTGTTTTTATGTGTAAGGAAAGTACAGTTATGCAACTTTCACTTTTTCACCATGACGTAATGAATGTGTATAAATACTAGTGGTATACTGATTCCGAGTACGGTTCTGTGGTATTGGAACCTGTACTGGAACCGCTATCTTGGTTGGCTATCTAAATCACTTGATATTATCTACTTTACCTTTTGCAGGGGGTATGTGATAGTTTAGATGAATATCTTAGGTTTTGGAACAAAATTAATTTCAGTATTAACCCTTTTAGGTCCGAACGATGATATATCGTCGTCGCAATTCCGCTGCAAAAAAGACCAAACGACGATATGCCGTTCGCTCAGTTCTACACCATGTTAAAAAAAAAAAAAAACCTATTGCGTACATCGGAGGCTAACTTCGATTGAATTAGGTATTTTGGAATGTATATTATAGGTTTATTTCGGTTTAATTCAAATCATCTTTTTATTACCTTAAGTCGATGTTATTGTTGGCATCGTCGCCAAAATTGACGTGAAAATTGCATTTCTTTGCTGAAAACAGCGCTCGGTTCAAACGATCGTATCTCCGGAAATACGCAACGTGCAGCAGCCATCTTGAGCGCGTTCGAGAGGGGGGATTCGAGGGGGGATTCCCAATTTTCTAGCCCGGGAAAAATGACGTCATCAACTCCAACGACACTGCCTGTATTCTTCGAATGAGATGTGCTGTTTCAACGGCCCTGTTCAAACTCTTCCCGATCGCGTGCTATTGCGTGCGCTGATTGGTTCGTTCGCGGCACGTGACCCATCGGCCGTTCATTCGTGATGTCACGCGAAGCGAGTCAAGGTTGTATCCATTGGTGCTAGCAGGAGCGCGTTCGCTTGTGGGCAGCCGTTCAATATGGCCGCTGAGGACGGTCAGGCTTATTGTCGGGCAGCCATTGTAAACAAATGCTTTACGTCAGGGCACTGGCACACTAGTATGGGCCTTCAAGGTTTTTGTAAGACCACTCTTAGAGTATGCGACCCCAGTGTGGTCACCGCATCTAGTGGGGGATATTGCCCTTCTTGAGGCTGTTCAGCGTAAATTTACAAAGCGTATTCCAGGCTTTCGAGATCTGAGGTACTCGGAACGTCTTAATCAGACTGGACTGGAACTACTCGAGTTGAGACATTAAGTTTGATCTTATTTTAACATTTAAGATTTTGCATGGTCTTACTGCTGTGAGCCTCCCACTCTTTGATTTAGCCCCGGGTCACATTTGTACTAGGGGTCACCAATGGAAACTTGTCAGGCAGGTTTCTATTCACAATACTCGCCTGAATTTTTTCTCGGTTCGGGTGGTCCGTATTTGGAATGCTCTGAGTAAGCATTCTGTAAACCAGTCCACAATGGAAGGGTTCCGCCGCTCGCTGGCATCTGAGAATCTTCTACCCTTTCTTAAATACCAAATCTAGGTCACGGTGTCAGTGGCTCATCGCCCTTCCGTTTTCCTACCACCATGACGTGGTTGAAACTATATATTATAATGGTAGTGAGCTTTCAGCGATCGTAAATATTGGGGGAATAAAGCAATTTTAAACTATTTTTATGGTAATAAAACATAAAATAATGATTTCGGAAGTAATAACAGGCATTGTGACGGAAGAATATCGAGTGGATGTTATCATTTCGAGCACTGTAAGTTGAAACTTTCGTTAGCGCTGTTTACATAGTCGAACTTCAGGATTTTTTTAATAAAGAAAATGTAGGACGATGGTCCCAGTTATATTTCTGTTCAATAATTTACAATATAATTATTATGTCTGCGAATTTTTACACGCCAAGACCGCATAGTTTTTTTTAGTACAATTTATTTTCGTGAGGCATGCAACTTGTTCACGGCATCCATGTTGCGGCCATGGCCTTTCTCGCTCGCGAATTGAAAAAAATGGCGTGGACCTAAAAGGTTTAAGAAATAAAGTCACACCTAAACCAACAGGTAGAACAGTTCACTGTTCGACTTGAATTTTCGGAGAATAAACCGTTCTCCTTCCTCAAAAAATAACGTACAACACGGAGGAAAAATAAGTTCTCACATGTCTTTTTGTAAACATACTAAACAAAAATTCGAAATGACGCGCGTGGAGAAGTAGACCACTGATCTATATATCATCGCTTCCGAGGAGATTCCACTTCCTGTGAAATTCGGCTGTGAGCTGATGGTGCACCAAGCTCTCAATTCGGTTGTAATATGGTCCCGTGAGGTTCATACAGGGGACACGTCGTCGGCAGAAGCGTTTCATAGCAAAAGACTCCAAAGCTCGAAGGTGGGGGCCATGTTTTGTGTTATACCACTGAGCTTCTCCCCACGTGTTCATCTACACGTACTTCAAATTTCCTCTTGGTCAACACCACAGTAAAAATGGGCACTCCATAGATCGAAATCAAACTTCTCTGTTAATGAAGTCGTAACACAAAACATGACCCCCACCTTCGAGATTTTGGAGTCTTTTAGCTATAAAACACTTCTCCCGACGACGTGTCCCTCTTATGAACCACACGGAACCATCTTACAACCGTATTAAGAGCTTGGTGCACCATAAGCTCACAGCAGAGTTAGGCAGGAAGTGGAGTCTCCTTGGAAGCAATGATATATAGATCAGTGGTCTGCTCCTCGACGCGCGTTATTTCGAATTTTTGTTTACAAATACTTATGTGAGAACTTATTTTTCCTTCGTGTTGTGCGTTATTTTCTGAGGAAGGAGAGCGGTTTATTCTCCAAAAATTCAAGTCGAACAGTAAACTGTGTTCTACCTGGTGGTTTAGGTGCGATTTGATATCTTAATATTATGACTTGTGAACACATGCTTACGCTTACCGGTTTTCGTTAATTTCAGTAGCTTAAATCATCCTAAAACAAAACTGCGCTTGATAGTAGAATCTTGGATGAATGACACATTTTCGCACGTTTTTAGTGGGACACTTACCTGTTGACACCTACTTTTGTTGAGTAGTTTGCATCATATAACCATAAATTACCATCTAGGATGGTAATATACTGAGCAGTGTTGATTGATTCCCGTTTGTTTAAGGATGTCAGGACTATTATTAAGTTGATTCCTATTTTCCTTAGCGGTTCACACCTCGTCAATCCTGCACCGCCATTTTCTTTTTAAATCATGCATTCGATTGGATTCAACAGTGCATGCAATAAATCCTGGCTGCAAAAATCTTCAAGTATGCAAAGCTTTGCTAAGACTATTACGCATCCGGGCTGCAAAAAAATCTTGAATCATGCTCTTTATTTAGCCCAAGTTTTTTTTATTTTAATTAAAATTTTTGATTTTAATCTAAGTTTTACAAAATTAAATTTAATACATCCAGAAAACAAAATTTTAAATCGTATCAGCTTTACTAGGAACTTGAACCAATCCGAGAAGCAAATAACCTATTTAAAAATGCAGGTCCAGGACAGAATCAAAAAAATCGTTTAGACTTTCTGGTTATTTTAAATTTGTTTATTTTTAAACTTTTTAAATTTAATTTTAATTTTTTTAAATTAAATTTAATACATTCAGAAAGCAAAAATTTTAAATCATATCAGCGCCACTACAAAAAGGGCTCGGCATTAACCTTGCAAGCAAAAAACCTAAAAAAAAATCATGCCAGGTTATCGTAACTATTTTTAAAAATTTTAATCTAATTTTATAACTAAATAAATTTTTTAATTTTAATTATGTAAATTTGTGTATATCAAAATTTTGTTTATAAATGAATGTAAATTAGAAAAATTTGCTACAGCAGAACCCTGGACTCTGAAAATATTAATTTTTTTCCAGTCGCTGTGGCACTGTCATGTGGCAATCGGAACCGTACAGAACCGTATCAGAACCGGTATCGGAATGAGAATTATGGTACCGGTACACCACTAATAAAAACGGAAAGAAATAATGACACAGAGAAACACTACAGCATTGAAGATGTGTTAGTGTTCTTCACGAAAAGAAAGATGTGGTATTGACAACTGCGGCGAGTGTCACTGGGTGACTCCTGAGACGCAGGGAAGGTAAGTGTCATTTTCTAAATCTACAGAAGCATGGGTGGATGAAAAAATCTGGTGTTGTGGAGATACAAAGAGACAGCCACAAGCTGGTTATTATTATTACTAAGTTTTTTTGACATAAGTACCCTAGAAGGAGAGCAGAAATAATGGAGACGTGGCTGTGAGGTTGACGATACTTGGAGCAGACGCTGTCTGTCGTGGTGGGTGACAAACGACAGGAAAACCAAAAAGAGGCATGCAAAAGGTGTCCTCTGCAGGACCTGCTCTGCTGCAACCCAGTTACGGGCGCAAGGCCTGCTTCGTAAAGAAAAGGACAGCGAAGGTTGTTGACGCACGTTGGCAGTAGTGGAAGGAAGGAAGAAGAGCAGTCCAGAGTAAGGAAGCACCAATCGGAGCGTCCAAGGGACTTTTGTAGCGCTGTTGTTGAGTGCAGGCATACGACGGTTGATGGAAAGCAGGGCAGTGAGCCTGTATAGTGGATCCGTGTAAGGAGACGGTGACAGAGTACCAGAACGACAGGCGAACGATCGATGAAAGTGAAAGAGCGAGCATGCGGAAGGCAGCTGGAGAGAGGCGTCTCGGGAGGACGACCCCTTTAAGCGGCCTGATCGCACCGCTGCTGCCGCTGGACTTACTGAAGGACAGAAGGTTGAATGTAATGGCGATATTGTCAAGCAGATGAACTAGTGGCCCTCCGGAACGAAGCCTTCTTGGCAATGCCGTAACAAGCAGCAGTTTCATCAAGGACGGATAACAATGGCCAGTAAACAGGGTTAAGACAATTTTTTTATTCACAATTTCCCTGATATTTCCAGGTTTTCCAGGTGCATCCAAAGGCAATTTCCAGATGCATCCAAAGGCAATTTTCAGGTGTTTACAAGATGTTTAGTTAGGGAAACTGGTAGTAGCTAATGTTTTTATTAATATTTGCATGAAAATAATCCAACATCCCAAAATAGCAGTTTCGAGTATAGTCTAGAAGGGACATTTTCATTACAGAATACAGATATTGTTACAAGCCTAAGATTTGGTTTATTGAAATTAAATCAACACACACGCTAGTGTTTTGCGCCAAGTTAGGCAACAAACATCACATCAATTCAATTGTCGTGGTTATAAACCATTGTAGCGCGACGCCATAGCGTCAGTGTCTTAAGGCACATTTCAGGTACTTGGGAAAAAATGATAATGCAGTACAAAAGCTTAAATTGTGTTGAAATCGAGAGCAATGACCCACCTGACAAATATTAACTCGTGTAGGAATGCCAGCTAAGTTGCTTTCAATGCAAAATCTGACCCTTAATAACGTTGAAAATGTGGTACTAGCTAGTTAGCTAGTCCGCTCATCCCCATGTTAACTCCTGTAGGATGATTATTCATCGATTCCAAGGTAACGGGAAGGCTTCCAACTATGAAATTGGACGAATGGGTACAGTACAATACGAACTGCGTACCTTTTTATGGTTTGGAACCTGGGGGCGTAACGAGGATGGCGTGGGAGGGAAATATTGTTATAACCAATATTAGTATTGTCGGCATCGTCTCTCATTAGACGGCTAAGTTTGGACAATGAGAACGTGTATACCGACGTGCGTGCCTAAACACACTAGTGTATCACGATAAATCTAAACGTTAAGAAATTGTATTCACGTACAATTCACAAAAAATAAACCAACTGTAAAAACAAAACCAAAAACTGGTAAAAAGGCCACCAAGTAAAGAGTGGTTCGGCCCTTCAAAGGAGTGATATCAACACGCCAAAACTAACAAAATAAAACAAATTGCAACAAAATTAAAACCAAACCAAAAAGTCTATAAAGAGGTGGCCAAGTTGAGAATGGTTCGGCCTATAGGCAAAAGGCAGTAGCAAATTGTTGAAAACCAATTTCTTGTTGACGTGACACTTTATTACACATCTGCACGGTAGTGGAGTTGAGTCAATAAACAAAAAAAAAAAGGAGTGATATATCAGAAACCAAAACTGGTCAAAGGGGCTGCCAAGTTCCGAATGGTTCGGCCCTACAATGGAGTGATATCAACACACCAAAACATTCGCCAAATTAATCACACCGAATAATACTTTGGACTTTACACTCCTTTGTTGGGCCGAACCATTCGGAACTTGGCGGCCCCTTTTACCAGTTTTGGTTTTTTATATGATGTAAAATACATGGACATATTAAATTATTTGATACTAGCCTAGGATTTTGTTTGTGATCTACTAATTCAATGGAACAGATCAGACCCAAAGGCATTTTTTTTCAAATTTCCCTGTCTTTTCCCCGATTTTCAAAGAAATTTTTGTTTTCTCTGAAATTTCCCCGAGATTTTGTTTCTACAGTATTTTCATTTTCCCTGAGCTTTCCAGGTTTTGTCTGAACCCTGGTAAAGGGCCAGTCTGCAAATGACAGCAAGCAGTGAAAGGCAACAGGTTCAAAGAGCAGCAAGCGACAGCTGTCGGTGGAGATGGGTGATCAGTTTTTTGTTGACTTAATGAATGGGTCATTCCATGACAAATCAACTAAAAATATTGGAAATTAACACCCTATATTTTTTGATTTTGATGAAATTTGGTTTGCAAGCTTATTAGGACCAAAGAAAGTAAAATCTTGACCAATCTTTACCAATTTCCACTTCCCCCAAAAATTCCCCCCCCCGTGGGACTCTTTCCGGGCAGGGGGGAGATGCTGCAGGGGCCCCGTTGATATTTAATATCTCGGCTTCTATTTGGACTAGAAACATGTGCAAGGTGTCATTTTTTTCAGTACATCAAGACCTATAAAACTAAGTAGGTAGGTCGCATAAAAAGAGCTAAATAAATAAATTACAAAAATTCATTTTTTAAATATTAAATTTTTCATAAAACCCTAAAAATAAAATTATAAAAAAAAAACTTGGTTCTTCATGGTGAAATCTTCATATACAAAAAATCCCAAAAAAGTATTTTTTGTAGTTTCATTGTAAAAAATTGTTTAAAACCATGACAGTAGCAATTTTACCTGGTGCTACTTTGGAAGTAAGTGGTTGAGGAATGCTGCTTCCTCCCACCCTACTTTTACTTGGAAATAGGGATTACCTTCACTTCACCTTTAAGTCTCTTCCTTTTAGTCATAGCCTATGCTC
>JAHWFP010030816.1:0-18802 GCA_023313725.1 Lithobius niger
TAAGTATGGTTTAACTGAAGCGAGATGTAAACTGGAAAGGTACACGAAGCTGCTTTCCTGTAATATTTCAAATACCACAATCCGCTGTAGTGTTCAGTCCACGCAAAACCTTATTGATGTAATCAGCGATCAGACACGTAGCTAAAATTAAACCATTACAATCAGCCAAAAACATTCATTACGCAGTAAAAAAAAAAGGGGGGGGGGACGAAGATGCGGTTGGTTGGGTAGTATTACGCCGTCACTTTAAAAAAAATTTCCACGCCTCAAAAAAGAAGGAACAAAAATGTGGATTTGCTTCCACGTATTTAGGTTAGCAACTAACATACTTTTGATTTGGATAACAGTTTAAATTTTAAATGGCTTGGAATTAACGCAAACAGAATGGTTAAATCTGGTTTTGCTGGATTCTCAATTAAATTTACCAGGGCATTCCAAAGTTTTCAAGGACCCGTACAAACCCCGTTATTTGAAAATTATGCCTTCAATTAAAAAAATACTTCCTATTTTCCAAAAAAAAATTGTTTAAATCCCTCCACAACAATTTTTTTTTTGGCGCAAGCCCAACCACGTTGACCACTCCGCACTGCCCATCATACTAACAGAACGTGACCCAAGCCCCCCCCCCCCCCTCCTCCGACTGTAGTATTTTTAATAATCGCGAGGCGGAGCAGACAGCCAGACATACCACACATCCACTGACTAAGCTTTAAAAAAAAAAATACCGTAAAAGTGTGCGAACGAACTACAAAGTTAGCAATCATCCGAGACTGCTGGCGCACGAGTTAGTCTTAGGGCTGCCGCATCAACGGCGATGACGACGATGCCTTTTAACATACGCAACGCTAGGTCGTGAGAAAATGCTGCCCCGGGCCCACAAGCCAGATAACAAGCCGGCGAGGATAGAGAGAAGAGGAGAGGCGATGTAGTGGGACGCCTTCGTGCACGAGGGAAGCCAAGTCAACGAAGATCGGGGCAGTCGACTTCCGTGCATTGGGAGAGGTAAGAAACTGCAAGATAAGTGTCGACGGACCAGAGAGTGTTTTAAGAAACAACCACACACACAAGACGTTCTTCCGCGACACACAACACGTGTACGGCGGAAGTGCGATTGATTTGGTTTTTAAGTTTAAAAACTTAAGTTTGCAAAGTGAAGTGTTCGTTCTTTAACTGTGTAGGACGTTGTTTGGTGATTCGGAAACACCAAAAAAACCGGTGGATTACTCCGACAACCTTCTTCCTGATCAACCAGCGTGGCGTACAGTACGCTAAGTGCACTCTAAACACGTCCCATACGGTATTTGGATCACCAAAAAGTACATGCCATTGGATTAAAGTGTCTTAAAATATCTCAACAATATTGAATTTCTACAAGATCTTAAAAACTTGTCTTGACGGTAGGAATTTGCATTACCACTCAACGACCAACCGGAGTGAACGAAACCCCCAAAGTGTGATATATAAAGCCATTGGATTATGTTATGTACACTTCTGCCATGCTCGCTCCCCGGCAGAGCTGACCCAAAACTCGGCATTCTTTACCAAAAGATGATGCCAGGTTCCCACAAGTAAAACATTGGATACGCACGCCCATTCATTCATTCAGGAACCTCAAGGGACAGCAAAGGAACACAAACAGTGAAGGTAAGCTTGTACATCTTAGAGGGACAAACTTAAAGAAAAAAATTGAGATTGAGTCATTCTTAATTAGCAGCTGGTTATAATTAAATTCATTAAAATGTTTATTTCAACATTGATGGAATAGACATTCTTCCAGGACAGAAGACGGTGTGGCACCAAAATATTAAGATAACGTATTACGCTATGCTATTACTACAAGCAGGCAGCCAGCAATGGCTCCACTCGTGACCAACAGCTATGTAAAATGACATTTAAACAAGGATGCACTACACTGCATTAGTAATTCGACGTGTTATGGCAGAATAAACACAAATGTGTAATTGATGTATGCATTGTAACGGCAGATATACCAACAGGACACTACTAAAAAATCTGAATGCGTGGTAAGAATATCTACTATATTGCACATTATATTAAAAAAAAATTTTCTCGCAACTTTTGCTACTACGATACGGCAAATGAGCCAGAATCTTGTGTGCGACGATGCAATCACTGACCAGATAAGTTTTCGTCGGGCACTGATATTGGTTTTATTACAAAAACTCGTGTTAAACTACGGCCACACCCACACACACTATTTGTATTTTGTTAGCAGTTCATAACAAATCACTTTCAATATAGAGCATGTGTTACGACAATAAGATCACTATACGCAACACGTTTGTAGCTTCGTACTTCGGCTAAGTCAGCAGCACTTCTGGTAGCAAAATGATAAACTACGGCCACACCCACACACACTATTTGTATTTTGTTAGTATAGTTCATAACAAATCGCTTTCAATATAGAGGACGTGTTATGACAATAAGACCAATATACGCAACATGTTTATAGCTTTGTACTTTGGCTTAGTCAGCAGCACTTCTGCTAGCAAAATGATTTATTGTAACAATGTGATTTATGTTCTTCCATAGTGACCATATTTTAGCTGTCAAGGCATAGTTAATATAGAGTCTACCCAGGGATATTTCTGAATGTAACAGTAACATCCTAGGGGAATTAATAAATCTTTAATCACAAGGTAAAGAGTTAACGAATCAGATAGTCAGCATTAATACACTTTATTTCCTCAGATTAAGCATTATCTAACATTCTCACACGGGTAGTATTCAAAACTGGCTGTCTGATTAACCCAAGGAAAATATTTTTAGCTTCATTTAACAAACCATTGCGAAAAATGTGATCATCCGATCAATCAATGAGTATTTACTTTAAAAACGTACCAGAAACCATTCTGTTTTAGTGCAACACTGTCCCTTAGTTTATTTCCGCAGTTGCCAGTAAAGGTCCAAGAATGGCTATAACCAGAGCCCTCGCACGCCCAAGTAGAAAAAGAGCAGCTAATTTACAGCTTCCTTTTTCTTAGGAAAAAGTATCTCTATATTGGAAAGAAGGGCTGAATGACAGGGGTGTATCGTCCCGTCGTCTCTAGCGCGCGTCACACGGCTACAGTCTATGCATATAATGAAAGGGGTGAAACCAGCCAGAAAACATATTGTAGCATAATCCGTTTGTTTTTTATAATCACTATTATGATCAATGGAACTTGCGCTGAGCATCTTTGTTGTTAACATGTCGCACGTTCTAAGTCATTATTTGTACCCCTAGGTTGTCCAGAACGATCTGTGAAGCTGTACAGTATATGCTATTCAAATGGATGGGGCTTTTACCTCGACGCTAAAAAGCTTCTCATATCGCTCTGGTCAATGTACAACTACAAATAATGACTTTAAACGTGAGACAAGTTATCAACAAAGACGTGCAGAGCGAGTTCCATTGATGATAATAGCACATAAGCGTACAATTTAATAAAGCACACTTGTTTTATGATAAGGCTTCTGGCTGGTATCACCCCTTTCACTATATGTATTGTGTGTATCCATGTGACGTGCAAGAGCGAGACGTCGGGACAACAAGCCCCTGTGGGCTGAATATGCACACTTTTCCTCAAAAGTGACCTTTTACTACTCCTTGCATTCCAATCTCCATTCCAAGAAAGCCTCAGCGGGTCAAACTAAAACAAAACTAAAGCCACAAACAATAAAAACAATTTCGTAAAAAAAAACCCACTGCTAGTTTTTAACCAAGACTAATTTTTAATTAAACATATATAGACCAGCATAAATGTACACTGCACTCCCAGTGTCCACAACAATGCATCACGATACATGACATTTTTACTACCACCCTTGTCACAGGGAGCTTGGACGTAAAAATTGTTTACATTGAAGTGGTCAGGAACGTCTAAAACTATACAATAATAACATACCCTTATTTGAATTGTCGCAGGTATCTACCGAGCATGAAATTTATAGCTGGCGCTGTATTAAGTTTTGATTAAAGTACTTATTTTACTTAACATGTTTTATGTCAGCAGAAGACGCCATTTGCCAAAGTATTCATTCGATGACGTACATATGCCTAATCATTATCAGCACTGTACACGTTATCACATCACGTCACAAAACTGTACTATCGCACACTTAAATGCAGCACTTATGGTACGCTACACACTTTGTAGCTGTATTCAAGAGTGACTACCAGTGGGAAAACACCTACGCAATTTCTGCGCGAAGATGTTGGGCATCGAGATTATTTTACGCATTTTGGTTTTTATGTATGCGTAGTCCAACCAACATTGTATTAACATCAGATCTAAGCCATCAAACTACCAGAAGTGCAGAAAATTGTATCACCTGATCATTACTAAAGATAGGTTGAAACATTCACTTAAGCAGTTTTTGTGTGTGTTTATTACACCTGTCACCAGTTAGATCACAGGCTTAAGAGTCACGGGCTAAAGCCGAAATAAACTGACCATTTGCTTCCGACTCCCACACTTGTACTTTGAAGGCACAAGATTCTCTCATCACAATTGCAATCATGAATATGCAACCATCACGAAGGACTGTTGGCGCATCAAAGCCGACAGTATTTTAATAAAGTCAAAAACCGAAGTAATAAGTTTGAAACTTAGCACATGTTGTCCTACCTGAAGAACTAGTTTAAGTGTTCAAAAGTGTATCTCTGTCCATTTTTAAAAGGGGCACACTTAATACATGCGATCACTATTTCAGTTTTTAATTTCAGATCCCATCTGAAACCAAACGAGAATTTTTCTTTCACCTGGTAGTATTACAAATACGAAAAAGTAAGAAAAAAGCCAAATAAGAATAAACTTACCAGTACTTGCTGTTCCGCGGCTGTGAAGACCACGTGATGATGAAAACGTTCAAGTGATGAGTTTTACAACCATCGATTGCAATCCCAACAGCTGGAAATACTTTTTATATCACCGACAATCGTTTTGGTTCATGAACGACTTGACTGGCGAAGCACAAAATACTCAGATCAGCTTAAAAAAAAAAGACAAGAAAAGGAAAATGGTAAACACTGGGTTCCCTCAAAGAAAATTTCAATGCCAACACTTCACTCCTTTAAAGGGACATAAATCCTTCCGGTATGTCGTGCGGCCCGTTGAGAATAGGGTTTGCAACATTTACACACTGGTCAGTTATGTCGCAAAACCATCTCGCATAAAAGAAAAAAAAAACAAGGAAATGAATGTGTTGGTAACATTTACGTATACGTTTGAACTATTGTCGCAAAATCGAGTCATTACACGAAAGCCAACATGGATCCATGTACCTTTAATTGAGACTTTCATAGTGGCTTTTTGTTTATTTAAAAAAAAAAGGTTAAACGTCATTGTCTCGTTCAGACACAACAAAAATGTATCACCTTTGTAAACTCCATGGTGAAACTCGTGATATACTAACTGGACAATGGCAAACGTGAAAAATATCAATGTCATAATTTATAGACATAAAATTCCTCCAGAAAAAAAGCTTGAGATGACGATAAGCCAGCGTGACCTTTTGTACGTTCAGTCTTACGATAGTTTGTGATGTCCACCCAAAACCAAAACATAAGCGAAGCTGCCAAGTTTCCAAAAAGGGTCGGCCTTTGAAGGCAGTGATATCATTCAACCACGGAAAGGCCGCCAAGGTTCACCAATCAGCCAAGTTCATCGCACCGAATAATGCTTTGGACCTTAAACCAAAACTTGACAACCTGTTACCGCGACTAGCAAAGTTCTAGTTTTCATTTAAATTTAAAACTATAAGTCGGTGTGATTAACTTGGCTAATAGGATTAAACTTGGCGGCTTTCCGTGATTGAATGATATCACTACTTTCAAATTCCGACCCTTTTTGGAAACTTGGCAGCTTCTCTTGTACCCATTTTGGATTGTGGCGGATAATCACTTTCCGTGCAAAACTTATCCTTTCTTTAAAAAGCCCATGTTTTATTCTAAATTTTAAAGTGCCAGAACCTCCTTGACGTGTTCGCAATAAAAGCTTATCTCCAAGCAATCTAATAAAACGAAGAGGGCCAAACCGATATCATTATTCAATCTGGGTCAGTTTTCTACATATAATATGAATTTTTCATAATTTGTGGTAAACCTGATAAGTTGCCATGCACAAACGAATTAAGGACTCTCTCAGACACTGTTAAGATTAAAGACAGAAGACAAAAATTCATTTATATATCTATGATGAGAACACTGAATTTACCACATTTAATAATGTAGAAACTGTTAGTATCACTAAAAATTTACGCACACAGTCCAGATAAACAAAACTTTAGAAGACACGGTCAAACGGTAAAAACCCTGCTGCGTACATTCGTTTCTGCATGCGGGTGTCTCAATTCAAGCTAATATAATACTTTTTCACAAGCAGTGTTAGCTTTCACGGCCATCTGGCATCACTTTTATCAGAATATTTTCATAAACTTGGACAAGGGAGGGGGAGCTACAAGTGATAAGAAAGGCATTAACCACTTGAGGATTGCTGGACACGCTTGGTAGGCTGCATGGCTTGTTATCTTTCTTTTTTCTAGTTTTTTTTCCCCATTCTGTTAGCACAGAATTCAGAGGATTTTTGGCTCAGTAGGCTTTTCAAGTGTAACCAGTAACCATATTGATAGTTGCCGGTCAAAACTAATTCGATACAGTGTATGAAAAACCAAATCCATAAAGAAAACAAAAAAATGTAAGAAAAACAAACCATTGCACTGACGACCTATTCAAGCAACCAACTGTTTTCATATGCATTTGCAACCGTTACTGTATTTCGCACAGCATTCCGTTAGGTACTAAATTATTAAAAAGGGATCGGCCGATGAAGGGTAAACCGATCCGATCCGATGCCGATGTTGACACCGATAATAATAAATCACGACTAAAAGTTTAAATTCCATACAAATACAACTTCAGTTTCTGGGTTTGCATGGGTTCCAACTGTTGAGATTATCCAAAAAGTTCTACGCAGCAATAACAGCATTTTTAATCTTATTACTACTTATGGCTTCAGTACATTCACTTTCTCAAGTTAGATTTTAAGTTGGTCGTTGTAAAGCAAAGAGCATTGAAACTGTTCACGTGCTACATTTTGATTACAAATTGAGAAAATGGCTTTGCTTTTCTCACTTGGTTATTGCTTTTGCCGTGCTTGGCGTCAGTTTTGCAGGGAAGGTGGTTGCGTTACTTGGCGTAACGAATATCTGTATCAGAAGCCTTATAGTGGTCCGATACCGATATGGCAAAAATACCAATAAATACAGATTATACCGATACCAATATCAATGTCGGACTATCCCTACTATTCTAAACAGGATGGAAAGCCAATCGGCTCAGAAGGGTTACATGTAAATTAATACAGATGCAAACTATTTACATTGCCTTTTGGACTTATGGTATGTTAGACTGCTAGAGCAGGGAATCGAACCCACGACCTTTGAAACCAAAGGCCGAGGTCCTATACCGCTGGGCCATATCAAAGGTCGTGGGTTCGATTCCCCGCTGCAGCAGTCGGACATACAAGTTCAAGACGCAACGTAAATAGGTTTGCATCTGTATTAATTTAACTCTCCGTTAGGTACGTTACACAGTCCATTATCAACAAAGTCTGTTATCTGATTAACTATACGGTCTTCAATTAGTTCCCTTCTTAAAAGCTCACACATGTATTTTACTCTAAATCTTAAAGTGCCAGAACCTCCGGACGTGGTCGCAATTACAGCTTCTCGCAAGCAATCTAATAAACTGAAGAGGGCAAACCAAATCATTATTCAATATGGGTCAGTTTTCTAAATGCAGTAGGAAACCACATTTTAATTTGACGATTCGACATCACTAGCTGGTAACCAGTCTAAGGACGACAACCTGCCTAAGGATATGTGGCGGTTGTGGACATCAGGCACCCACCGTTAGCTTCCAATATCTGGATTGCAGAAGAGCCACTTGAGATCTGTTTCTCATACAGCATTGATGTCTCTGATGATGCCGATAGTCCTCGCTGGCTCACGCTATGTGCTCCTTTTGTCCGTCTGCCTGTGCCACAGATTAGGACCAAATGCATTACCAGATTCGAATGAAATTTGGTAGGTGTGTTCTTTGACTTATGCCGCACAACCAGTGTAGGTGGCTTTTTGATGACAGCATTCTGGGAAGCTGGGGGCACCGAAAGCATCGAATTTTAGTTCGATAATTTGGGATTGTGTAGACCAATTTGAACAAAAGTTTGCATGAATATTTTTGACCTAATGCCACACGATGTATATACCAGATGATGATAAAAATCCCTAACTGGCAGTCCAAAAACTGTTTTTGGCCTTTTTCTAACCGTTTATCAGATTGAACACAAAATGGTTACGAAAAGATATCTACCGTACATCCTCTATTTGTAGCCCGGGCTACTGGTTAAAAATCACGCCATGTTGACCTGGCTACAATTAGAGATCGGCTACTACAAAATTAAAAAAAAAATCCCATTTTGCCAGCCCCAGCCCGGCCGGCTAAAATTGGTTTCTTTTGCCGAAAACATACGTAACCTGGTAATTTTAGCATTACATTGTCCTCAATGTGACGTTTCCCTGAAGGTTTCTTAGCTGCACGTAGCCGCCTGCTTGCTTGCGTGTATAAAAGCGAGAGCGGGAACACTTTAGGCATTTATTTTCCTCCTAATTTGTCAGGCAGTGACTCGAGAGGGGAAGCAGGGTGGGATAAGGTATGTTTCCGGCAAGCAAAAGAAACCATTTTTAGCCGACCGGACTGGGGGCCGGCAAAATAGTCTTTCTTATTGCCGAAACATCTTACTCTGATAATTTTAGCATAATCAGAAGACCTTGTCAAAGACAGGTGGCAGGCACCGTCCTGACAGGCGCCCTGGTATGCAAGCAGGCTGTCCCCCAAAAATTGTAAAAATTTCGCACTTTATTCAGAACATGGTGATGAAACAGGAATTTTGGTCTCTTTCATGGTGATTGGTGGCCCTGAAAAGGACCGTTGTTTAAATTGAAGGATGGGTCTTGCTTCCTTCAGTGGGTGGCTTGCTTCTATCATGGTTGGCTTGCTTCTGCTTCGTTTCGAGTGCTTAAGGGGGGCTTGACCACAGTTCTCGCTGTGACGATTGGTCCCAGCCGGTGTAGTCCCTGTTCTTCTCTTGACATGTCCCTCAGGTAGCGTGAGGTGAAGGCCGATGGGTTGCGCCATGATGCTACAAGGATCTCTTCAATCGGGATGGCATTGTGGTGGGCCCATGATGTGGAGATTGTTCTTAATTTGTGTGCCTTCAGTCTTCTGTTGTTGCTTGTGTTGCCATGTATATTTTCAGCTTCTTCGTTGGTCTTTTAAATCCAGCGTGGTACCATTGCTGCGGAGGTTTCATCAGATTGCGAGTCAGTGGGGAGGAAAAGTTAGTGCTTTTCTTTTCGTTTGCCTTCATGCCGGGTCCATGTTGTCGAAGCGCCGTGCTCGGATCGGGCATGATTGTCGTTCAGGTTCATCACAGAGGATGTCTAATGGAGAGGTTACGGATTTTGGCGGTCTAGTTGGTTTATGGGTTTCCGCTCGGGAGTTTGTACTTGGGTTCAGTGTTACCGAGAAGTGGTTTGGCCCGAAAATGTAGAGGTGGGTCGGCAGATTAAGCTTGGATTTCGCTGCAGCACAGACTGGTTGTAAATGTCACTAAAAAGACATTTTTCTGGGTTGATAGATGGAGGGGCTGTCTTACAATGTGTGTGGTTTTTCTATCAGAGATTGTAGAAGTACGATTGGTCCCAGTTGGTTATTGTTCATCTAGTTGTTGGTCAAATGAGCAGAGTTAGCAGGAATCCGGTAGTTTTCGAGAAATTTGATGAAAAGGTTGAGTTGAATTCAACTCGAGGCAGTAAGGTGATCCACGGTCTAGAAAGCAGCCGTTTTCGAAAACGATTGCGAGAGTTACCATTGTTTGTCTTGAAAATTCACTCAAACGTGGGTTTATGCCACGAATGAGACAAAAAGTCGAGTCGGCAGTTGTTGCGAATCTTGCAGTTACCCTTTTGTTTAGTATGTCGGATTTGCTAATTAAGATGTACTTGACGCCATTGTAGAGGAGAGGAGTTCAATTTGTTGCATGTAAATTGCATGATAGCGTGCATCTGGATATTTCTAGTGTTTTTCTTATTGTTGGTATTATTCATGTAATCTTGGCCTCGTGCTCTCATGTAAAAGATCAAATGACTGTAAACCAATCGCCTTCACTTTAGGCTCGAGGCACGTGCTCTGTCACGCATGCGCCCTTGGTTTTGGGGCTTTTTTCTTGTGCTTCGTTCATAATAAATAACTCAGTCTGGACTCAGCAGCTGAATTGACAACAGCTCCTTCTCTGCTTCCTTAATAATGTTCGAATAATTTGGAACCTTCTAAGCCTTTTCTTTAGGCTTAAGGCCCTTTAGGCCTTTTCTCTTCTTGAATTTAGAACACGACTTCTTAAGCCTTTTAGTCATGTTCTGAGTTTAATTCAGTTCATCCTATGGTAACTATGATAAGTTAAGCAACACTTCTAGTCTTTAAGTCTTTCTTAAGTTAGTTTAAACCTAAACTAACCCATTTCAGGTAATTTAGGAACCCAGAGGGATTGCTTTGGCCTAAAAAACCCCGTGGTGGATATCTGTTACAAGGTATTCATTGGAAGGCATCCCTCAGGGAATGGCGGTCTCGAGGAGTGGTAAAGAGGTTCCGTCAGGGACTAATGCGCGATAGATTGGTATAAGCAAATTCATTCGCATCGACCCTTATTTACCAACTTCGTTAGGGCCACCCACTTTGGTTTGAGGCTTTCCCCTTAGCTATTTCCGCAAAAGCAGTAACAATGTTTACTCAAGGTGGAGTCAAACCTAGGACGAGATGAGCTGGAAGGGATGAAAGCAATGTCTACGAAAGCTCCGAAGTTGGCTGAAGAGTCAATGGCACGACGTCGGTATCAGGGCGAGAGTAGTGGAGACAGCGGCATGCTTCACAGCCAAAAGTGATGCGTGTTGGCTTTCGTTTCCTTGGTTTCTAATTGGTTTGACGTCCAACCAATCAGAGGGGCTTCAATGCGAAAGCTGGATGTGAATAATGATTGGCTGTGCTGAGCCATCCGAGAGGGGCGGCAAGGAACGCAAAGTGTGGAAGGCTTTCGTTTTTCGCTTGGAGAAGAGCAATCCAAAAGCACGGTTTTGGAAAGGTGGATCGGCCCCAGGAGCCACAGGGATTTTAGATACTGGTGGTGCAAAGTTCCATGGTTGGGAGGCCGTCAGAGGGGGTCTTGAGTGGGAAGTCGGTCGAAAGCCATGTTCGTAAAACGAGAGAATTTCTTTGTTTAGAGTTAGTTTTCGCCAATCTGGTTGGAAGTGACGAAGTCTTGCACCGACTTGAAATCAGGAGGGCCATAAGGTGTCATTCCTTCCTTTACTGAAAGGAGCTTTTGCTCCTTGGTGACGAGTAGTGGATGCGGCAGTTCGGAGTGGTTGCGCGTTTGTGCTGGTTTGTTTGGCCGGGTGGGTGGGAGCGTGACGTTTGGCCAGTCCGACAGGACTGGGGTTGCATGGCTTGGTGGTGCGAGCTTTCGTTACTTCATTTTCGGATGGTGGTGTTCTTTGTATGTTGCAGTCTTCAGCCGGCTGCGTGGAGAAGCCCAGATGTGCGGCCGGGAACCCGAGGAGGTGCTGCGGTATCGGTCGGTTTTGTTGGCTTTTCGGCAGGATGAAAGGTAGCCTTTCGAGGGGCTTTTGAATTGGGTCCACTGGAGGATTGGGGTGATTCGATCGGTTCATGGTCCTGGTTAAGGACCGAAGCAGTCAGCTAGAATGAGGCTTCAGAAGGGGCTCTTTTTTTTTTTTTTTTGCTTGGGTTGATCCGAAAGGGGCCAAATGGTCAGTCGTTGTGGCTAACGAATTTCCAGATGGGGAGGGGGGGTCGGTCCTGGAAGGCAACGGGTAGAAAACCACGTCGTTTCTTCCCTTCAGTGGCGGAACGAAAAGAACTGATGGTGATCAGTCATGTTCTCCGCCTTTCCGACAGGGCGAGTGAGGCTCATTCCTCCTGGGGGGGGGGGGGGGCGAATTGAGGCTTAATGGCGCGTCGACGGCTAGGTCCTGAGAGTGGATTGTCATCCGAGAGGGGAGGCTTTTCTTTCAGTTCCGGTGCCGGTTGACTCGTCGTCTGGGTTCTGGTCTTTCCAAAGGGCCAAGATGGGGTAGTTTTCCGTCATTCCGAAAGAGCGAGTGAGGCTCTTTTTCCTTGTCAAGGTAGATAGCCATCCGAGAAGGGCGGCTTTATTTTTATTTCGGTGTAGGTTAGCGTGTCTTGGTTTATGGCTTTTCCGAAAGGGCCAAGTTAGGGTAGTCTTCTCCCGTCGGATGATGCGCATGGAGGACGGACAAAAACCTTGTTACGCACAAGTTGTTGGACGGTGGAATGATCCCGTAGACGACGGGAGAGGAGCCACGGTAAGCAGGATGAACAAAAGTTGGCAACTTGTTTTAGTCCAGGTTTCCACGAGGGTCAAGGGAGGTCTTGCTAGGCGATCCGAAAGTTGGTAGACGACGAGTGTCATAAACAACGAGTTTTCGGACGGTGGATCAATCCCAGGAGGCACGGGGAAGGAGCCAAGGTGGAATGAAAGGCCTGTTGACGAAACATGCACTGGACCAGGCCTTTTTATTGTTGAAGTTGTTGAGATGATTGGTTGTCCGAAGAGGATAAAGAAGCTTTCGAAAAGTGCAAGAAAGTGAAAGAGCGTTGATTGATGGCTTGCACCGGGAGGGGTTTTTGGATGGGGACAACAAAACATGTTTTGAGGCTTGATGAGCCGTCCGAAATGTGGGTGGACGGCAGAGCGTCGTGACCACAATTTTCAGAGGGTGGGCCGATCTCGGAAGTCAACGGGAAGGGAGCCACGATGTTTTCGTTTCTTGTCTTTAAGCCTTGGGTGATGACGGGAGCGTCATTTCACTCCATTGGCTTGTAGAGTAGCAGTTGGGGACTGTGTCTTCAACCGTCTTGAGGTGTGGGGTCCTCGCCATTTTTATCAGTGAGGTGTGTCCGCTTCAGAGACGAAAGCAGGGTTCGGGTCGTGGATTGTTACCAATTGGAGCCGAGAGGTGGCGTGGTGTATGTCTGACGGCTTGAGCTTCAAGGATGCATGAGATGAAAGCAGGGATGTGCGTTTTCGTCTTTCTTGGCTGGCGGCAGAAGCCACCCAGTGCTGAGCGTGAGCTCGGCATGCTGATGGCGTACGAGGTGGAGGCGGCATCGTTTTCGTTTTCAGTCAGATGGCTTGAGCTTCATTGTTGCATGAGACGAAAGCAGAGATGTGCGTGTTCGTCTTCCTTGGCTGGCTGTTAAAGCCACACAGTACCGAGCATGAGCTCGGCGTGCTGATGGCGTGCTAGGTGGAGGCGGCATTGTTTTTATTTCCGTTTTCAGTCTGATGGCTTAAGCTTCATGTGTGTACGAGACGAAAGCAGAGATGTGCGTTTTCGTCTTTCTTGGCTGGCGGTTGAAGCCACATAGTCCTGAGTGTGAGCTCGGCGTGTTGTTGGCATGCGAGGTGGAGGTGGAGGCGCAATCTTTTTCGCTTTCGTGCTTTTGGATGGCAGTTTGGACGAGCAAGACGACTTTGCTGCAGGTCGACTTTGGCCTCTACGAGACGAATTGGACGAAGAGCCAATGGTGAGTTCAAAATCGGCGGGGTTGAAGTAATGCGGCAGCCCGACGATCGTTCATATTCGCTTCCTGGTGGGTCTTTGCCGAAAAGAGAGTCGATCAGTAGAAGTAGCAATGACGAGGGTCGAAGCCATCGGTCGCCGAGGAAGGGGTTCAGGCGAAAGCTAGTTTTCGTTCGGCAACAACATCAGGTGCATCTTGGGGAGAATCCAAATTTTAAACCAAAGGTCTGGAAACGAGAAGCGACGTGACACGAGGCAACCTCTGGAGGAAAATGAATGCCGAAAGTATTCCCGCTTTTATAGAGGAGGCGCAGTAGCGCAGGCGCAGTACAGGCATGCAAGCAGGCGGCTACGCGCAGCTAAGAAACCTCCACGGAACCCAGTTCGCCCCCCAGATCACTTGCATAGCGCCTTAATGGCCACATACTCCACTGGCATAAAGATAACTCACTGAACCCGTTATTAAGGTCACAACCGTGACCAGGACTACATAAGTGTATAATTTTCGCTGTTGGCTAATTTCGAATTTTCCTTAATATTATTTAAAGCGGTTTATTCTATTTATTTCTCCTTTATTGAGCCTTACGAGTGTATGATTTGTCTTCCATCTCCATTGCCTATGGCCGAGCAAATTTCGGTCGAATGGAGTCCTGGTCACGGTTGTGACCTTAGTAACGGGTTCAGTGAGTTATCTTTATGCCAGTGGAGGATGTGGCCATAGCGATTAAGGCGCTACGCAAGTGATCTGGGGGCGAACTGGGTAGCCGGTTCGAATCCGGGTCACGCCACTCCGACGAAACGTAAGTGCATAAAGGTGACTTATTGAACTACGTTATTTCTAGTGTATAATTTTCGCTGTTGGCTAATTTCTTATTTTTCTTAATATTATTTAAAGCGATTTATGTCATTTATTTCAAAGTATTAACATTTTGTTTACATCGTCTGCTTTGTTATTTTAATTTGAAATTAGTCACGCACGTGACCTTCGTTATTTGTCAGGGAGCTAATTCCAGCGTTGCACTGGCCCCTCGCGAAGGTCTCCATGGCCGAGGTGCTGGATTTAGGGTTTGAATGGCCAGCGATTCCAGCCCTCGAAGGTGTCGTTCTCTTGCAGAATCTGACTTGATAAGAGTGGTATTTGCCCAATCAATCTGATGGGTCAACCTTCACCAATGTCCGTCGTCACTCGCCAAATGGCGACGGAAATTCAGTAGTTGGCGACTTTAGCCCTACTGACCATAACGGTGACTGATTGACAAACCCTGATGCTGAAATTGTCATACCTCGGGAACCGTACTAGCTAGCAACAAGCGGTTTGCGTCGTTGCGTGCAGAATTATAATGGCTAGCAAACCAAGCATGTAATATTGTTACTACCCTCTTTACCTGACTGGAGAGTTAGATTACTGAAAACAATGTTTAAACATTAGGTAGCAACACATTTGCTAAAACTATTTCTACATGGCGAAAGTAATAAACAATGGCAAGCGAATATTAACAGCTACTGGTCAAGTGGCGAGTGCCACACAATTCACATTCGTGAAGTTTGTATATGGTGTACTGCAGTGATGTTTTTTTCCTTTTCGCTTCTTGTGCAGCATTACTTGGTTCGGTAATCCCTTTCTCATTTCCCCAATATAGTCGGCATTGCGATCACCACATGGTACACGATAAACTCCTACCAGGGTGTTAACAACGATTTTCTGGGCTTCTTCCACTCACCGTTGCTGTCCTCTCACGCTAGGGCCATTTGCACTCGGCTTGCTAGATCTGAAGAAGGTTTGCTTTAATACTCTTCTTGTTCTTTAGAAAAAAGTCATTTCCCCTCTTTCTCAAGATTCTCTGAACTTTCTCGCTCATGCCCTAGAGGTACATGTAGGAATCACGTACCTCGAGGGCATGAGTGAGAAAGTTCAGAGAATCTTGAGAAAGAGGGGTATTGACTCTTTTCTAAAGAACAGCAAGGGAATCAAAGCAAACTTTCAACGGACAGCGGCAAGATCCAACAACTAGAGTACAGATGCTAGAGTGAGAGGACAGCAACGGCGAGTGGAAGAAGCCCTGAAAACCGTTATTAACACCCGGGAAAGAGTTTAACGTATACCATGTTGTGATTGCGATGCTTTATATATTGGGGAAACGAGAAAGGTAGTAATAAATCGAGTAAGGCTACACATGGCTGACACGTGACAAGTGAAAATAAAGAAAACAGCACCACAGTACACCATATGGACACATAACATCAGATTGATTGTGAAAATACCACCACTCTTATCAAGTCAATTCTGCAATCGCTGGCCAGTCATACCCACAACCAATGCAACGCTTTGTTGATGAATATCCAAGGCTCTGCTAACCCAACAATCCAATACCTACTCTGTGAAGACATTCACAAGAGAATCATGCAATGCTGGAACGAGCACCCAGACAAATACAGAAGGCCACGTACACAACTAATTTCAAAGGAAAATCACAAAGCAGACAATGTAAACCAAAACGCTGATACTCAAAAGCAGCCTGAAGAAGATTGTCGGGTGAAGTGAACTAACAACACATATCACCATCAAGGACAATCGAAAATTCTCGAGTTCGCAGGTACTCTCGCGTTATGAGTAACTTGAATCCAATTTCTGCCCGCAATATGCCAGATGCTATCTGGCACAATACATGGTTTTTCTGATTTATACATTTATGGAGTTAACACTATCGTAGCCCTTATAAACCGCAAACCATTCGTGGCTAGCGTATACGGTTCCAGAGATATCTCGATTTGAGCTCAATTCTCCATTGCTAGTTGCCGTTTTGGCGAGCAGGGCTAAATTCAAGTCCACAACTGCCGATTTTCATTCGCCAAATGTTGAGTGGCGCCCGGCATTGGAGATGGTTGCCAACAGCTGACCGCCATTGATAACACACAGCTTTCTCAAAGTTCAAACACCAGCTAATACGTTCTGTACTCCTCAAAATCAAATTTTAAACCTAACTGTGAAGCTGCTTTGGTCAACAGAACGAATACATTTTAAGGGGAGGGGATTCGGCCCATGTCCCATGCTGGTTTATTTTTCAACAATACGGTACGATTGAATAACTGGTGAAAAATGAATTGTATATTATAAAGACTTCTACCATTTACTATAGCACATCATGGCTACAACAAAGTTACAATTTTTCCCAAAACTTTGAAAAATAGGATCCACTTTTACGGATTAGAATTGGATTTTGCTCCACTGCAACTACAATGTACAACTGAGATGCCACGTAGCATTTTCCATACAAGTGTTATGTGTAGGTCTACTTGAAAAATCAAGAGTACTTTTTTCTCCTAAATCGTGGGTGTGCTTTGAGTAGCATGGAGGGACATAGGTACCCTAGACGCAGCATTAACATTATTTATGCCCCTCCATGCACCCCTTCCCTAACAAATTTTATTTTCGCTATCTATCGTTTAATCACAAGTTTGAAACATTGTCAAGAGATATAAAGACACATGTCACTTCTTTGTTCCCACCAGATTAACAATAACAAACACTAAGGTGGTTTAACGTATGCTCTGCAAAGTTAGATAGCTGCGAACACGTAAATATTACTACGAAGATAAACTTTTATTCTAATGCTAGGAAAACTCCATAAAATGTAAACGAAACAAATACTAGGTGAAAACATAATTTCCCCAGCAAGAGAAAAACATCAACAAGAACATTGTTGTCATATTAAAATGCATTCAAAAGGCCCTACCTAGGTTATTTTTGTTCTTTGTTCATACCTAGGTTTTTAAGCTATAAAAGTTGAAAATCGGTTCATTGGTTTGATCTCTAGGTGAGAGCAAAATTTCCCTAACAAGAATATTCCAGTCACATCAAAATATCTTTCAAAAGGCCCTAGGCATTTTAAGCTATAAAACTTGAAGAAACTTTAAAATTGGTTCATTTGGGTCGGAAGTGAAGGCGAGTCCCAACAACAAATGGCCATTGTGAGGATGTGTGCCTTGGGGCTGCACGCCTTATCGTGCAAGCACCAAAACTCCTCCTTATAGCAGTTCAGTTGGTAGGTGGTAGGGAATCGGAGAGCACGCACCCGTCCTCCGGGTGCTCCGAGAATGGCAATAAACCGATGTTTGGCCTGTTGATCAATTTTGGAGTGAATCATTTGTGACATCAAAGCAGCTGGACTGAAGAAGCATCGTCACATATTTGGCACCCAAAGAGGGTTGCCAAACTGAAGATGCAAACCGTTCGATTACTGTCATTCAATTTTTGATGGAGTGAAATAGTTGTAAACACCGATTGTTCGGGCGATTTACTTTGGTTTAGAACGATCATACTCACAATTAGTTTACGCTTAACCAAAATAGTTCGGTTTACCTCTATAAACTAGCGAATGTTAGATGATGCTTTACAGATCCACCTTATTCAGGCCATGGGCCGTAAGAACTCGTTCAACTTGGCACACTCACATACGTTCGTCAACTGGCACAAATTTGTATTTGTATCTTTTCTTGGTAGGCCTTCCTCTCTCAATGGGCCACTTTTTTGTGGCAGTGTTTGGCAGACTGGGGCAGTCGCACACACTCTCTGGTTCAGGGTGTGGTAAAAATGGTCTCCACTCTTCCTGAAGCTTCCCACTCAGATGAGGGGTGACAATATATTCATCGTCTGAAAAGCTGGCTCTTGGACATTCAAAAGTTTGATTCCATTCTCTTGACAATGCCGGATTGCTAGAGCTGCTAACGCATGGAGGTGTGCTTCTCTACATAAGTTGGAAGTTGAGCATCACTCTTGTGCCACCCAATTGATTTTGTGCTTGGGATAAATGACATGAAGGACGATAGTACTAGTTACGTCGTTTTTCACGAATGGTGTCATGCAGATGTTCCCTGGCAAGCACGCTAACTCTTCTTTTTGTCTTTCCACCTTACCCTCTGGAACATTCCCAGCAGGGGACCGAGTAAACTGCTCCGATAGAATTAGGCAGTTTTTTTGGTGGTACTTGAAATACTGGGTCTTTGGCTTCAGGCTGATGCTTGGACTGCTGGGTTTCTTTCGTTCGGCAGCTTTCCCATCACCCTCTGGGCCATTTGGCCTGAATTTTGAAGTTTCCTACAGGAGTTGGATGAACTTGAC
>JAHWFP010030823.1:0-17840 GCA_023313725.1 Lithobius niger
TCTGTCGGCATTAATTTCTGAGCGTTCCAGCAAAACAATGGCGATCTCCGTGTCGTGTTTTGGTGATGCAGTAATTAAATTGTTATATCGGACGTAAGTAACGTATTCTTACCGCAATTCTTGTGTTTAGTTATTGTGTAAATGATCCAACGGTCAATCATTCATGTCAAAATGGATGTAATTGCCCTTTAATTTCTAAGCTGTTTTATTTATTTATTTGCTGTTTGAATGTGCTACAGATGGGGTTTCTCCACTGACAGAGCGGTAAAAACGGTTACGTATTTTAATGCTGAAATGTCATTTTGACCTTGTGTTTCTATAAATTTTATTATTATTACTGTAACCCTTTAACTGCCATACTGACTTACTGTGACTTAATGGGGCTTTACCAGTCGTGAGATTCGATCAGGCATTCACTAGGTTTGTTGGTGACGACTCTAACCCTTGGACAGTGATTGCACACTATGCCAGGGTACCCCCACCCCCTCACACAGCTTGGGTGTTGGGTTGCGTGTCTGGGCTCTGTTTTTTTTATTGCCTTGTGAGCCGTAGCCAAACGCCAACACGGAAGTTAAAGAGCTAATTTAATTTTATGGCTATTATTTTTTTTTTTACGGAAACAACACCAACACACGCGATTCTCATCCCTTTCGGGGCATTCACACCTTTTTTTGAATTTCCGAATTGTTTTACATTGTAAAAATGTGCCTGAATAAAATCACGTTTCACTTCCATAATATAAAATCCCGAACCCGCCTGCTTGGGCGAATGTCCCACATTGGAACGAGCGAGTTAAATTAACGATTTTTCTGCACCCTTTATGTTAAACTAGACCGGATGTAGCGCAAATCTGGACTCCTTTAACGTTTCGTCAAACGAGTTCCATGACCTTTTGTGGTCGATCACAGTTTTACAACAAAGCTGGCCGCATAATAACAGCTCAGGTATACGGCTGAGCATTACAGGATGTACAAAATACACTGTACGTGAAGAAACCCCAGTGTCCATTGAAATGTCAACATCGAGTCATGTGACTGGTTCGTAAATTCACGGGTCGTGGTAAACCCATAATGAAAAAAATATATATTTGGTGCAGTGGCGCAGTCAGAAAAAATGTTCGGCGGAACCCGGCACATTTGAACAAAGCCATGGCAGTCTGGGGGAGGGCTGTTAGCTACTCCAGTGGGGTTTGCGGGTAGCATGTAACGGTACATCGCTGCCAAATTTGGCTCTGGAGCTTTTTTCCCACGTTATCTCTAGGGATTTATTTATCGTTATGACACGTTTGTAAAAACGTATCACTTAATTTTGTTACCTTTTTTTACTGTTCTAGTAAATTAAAACGCAAATAAATGCTAGATCGTCAACTAATGGTAATTTTTACGTTTTGTTTCGCTTCGGTGGTTGCTGGCCCCTTGTCACCCCCCCCCCCCCCCACCCCCTGGCCTTCCCTGCGCCACTCGTTAGGTGCTGCACATTATACCCACTTTCACATGAGGGTAACTAGGGGACATAACCTAGCCTTATACTAAAGGTTATTAAGTTGTTTTGGCTTATGAAGTGAAGTGAAGTGAAATTTATCATTATTCGTTGTAAATACAAATTATGGGGCAGATTTGGTACATGTCAGGGAGTAGTACAAGTGCTGACATTCAAGCTCAATAAATATATTTTTTTAAACCATCAAGATTTAAATACAGAAAATCCGCTGGAAACAAAAGTCCTGCTTGAATGTATGGTCGTGTGCAGGGCAGCTGGAAAAATAGAGGAAAAATTTACCTCGGCAGTGAGAAACATTGTAGGCATATGATAATACAAACAAACAATTGTATAAACATACAAAAATGATTGAATACATTATTGGGGGTATCTTCACAGCTGTGAGTTCCATTGAGGATAAGTGCTCTAATGCTTTTTTCTAAACGGCAAAGCCATTTGAATCTTATGGTAAATGTTGCTTCATAGTAAGTATGGTTGATGGTCGGGGTTCTGCTGTAAGATCCTCTCACCAGAGGGCAGCAGGATGCTCTGTAGATGGAGCTGAGGTGGTTCATGGAACCCCATGGCATCATGGGTAGTACAGAATTTTGGGTAACAGTGCACTCTGGGTAATACACCTGACTATAAAAGAAGCTGTCATCAACTCAGCACATCCGGTGGAGTGGGGCATGAACCTTAGCATGCTGCACCATGAAAACCACGCCATGCAAACCGTGCACCTTTTAATTTCACATTTTTCATGTGCCAGCATGCCACCACCATGATTTTCGGGTGCTCTCGTTCAAAATCCCACGAACTCCTCGTGGTCATTTCCTCCTTTTCCCCTCCCCCAAAATGATTGGGGTTTCACTGACCTCCCTCTAGTTATCTCTGAAGTCTCTTTGGCCCTCACCCTGTGCCGCTCTGGCAGGGCCGTTGGGCTTGAGAGTGTGTCATACTGTCTTCTAAAATCACTTTCCTCGGAGGCGTTGCTGGAACTTCTTGCCTTTTCCAGGATCTGTTTGACAGAGGGACTGTTCTTCCCTCTTGCTTGGCATTTCACCATCCTTTCTCCTGTGGTGAACCATGGTACCGCTAGACCCCGTCTAGCTATCGTATCATTGCTCTGCTAGCCTGTGTCCGAAAGCTGTTCATGCGTGTCTTTGTGCGTCAGCTTGCCTGGGCTGTTGATCATTCAGATGGTTTGTCCAACAGACAGTTTGGCTTTTGAGACAATCGTGGTGCCCAGGTCGTCATCTTGTTCTCAGCGTAGAGTGTGCGTGAGGTTTGGCCCAGGGCCATATTGTTCTGGCTGTGTTCTTGGACATTAGGGCTACCTATGATACTATCATGACAGATGGGGTGGATCACTCCCTTTGTGCTTTGGGTGTGGGTTGCACGTTCTCCTGGCTATCCTTGCTCTCTTGGAGAGGTGGCCTTTCGTCATGCGGGTTTATGGTTGTTGGTCTGACGTCCTTGTGATTGAGCACGGCTTTCCTCAGTCCGGTTCTGTTTGCGATCGTGATAAATGACATCTTCGTCGAGCTGAGTCAGCACATGAACGTGGTCGTTTACGCTGATGATATTGCTGTGTGGCTGGTGGTGTATGATGTAACCACTCTTACTGCTGCCGTGCAGCGGATAGTAGGTTTAGCTGAGGAACTTTTGGCTGGAAGTGGAAGTTCTTGTTTTCGCTAAAGGTACCCCGGTTTCCACCACTCTGGTGGTTGGTTCGGTTATTGTGACTACTTCCAAGGAGGTCAGGTACCTAAGGGTACTGCTGGACTCGTGGCTCATTTAAACAGGTTAGGTTTCTGCTGTGAAGGGATGTATCTTATGTAAAATGACGACTCTCAAGGCATTGTTACACAATCGTCTTTTTACCAGACGCTCGCTGGTCTCCTCCTTTATTTGGGAGTACATCAGAGCGGGATAGATTTCCACCTACCTTTTTTGGCCGGCTTGTGCCGGATCACTGATGGTGTTCAGGTTACTATCTATGAGTGTCTGCGTGTCGTGACTGGATGTCGTCTGTCCATCCACATTCCAGCTCTCTTGGTTGAAGCAGATGAAGTTCCTATTCGCCTCCAGACCGCGGAGCTCCTGGTGGGTCTCTGCCTCGTGGACTGAACAGGGTTGATGGGGATATGATGGGCACAATGCTGGCTGACTATCGTTCCTCGGGCTCGTTGGCCCGGGTCTGACCTTGCGTTTGGGAGCTTCCCATTTCCATTTTCCTTCTCTACCTTACCGATGAGTGCGGTTCATGGACGTGGGTAGGGCTTTCATGGGTGGGCCCCAGGTTTTTTGTGATGCCTCCTTCCATCATAGGTGGGAGGGTGGGGTAGAGGTGATTATCCCCAGTCTGAAACTGAGTGTGAGTCACTTCCTCGGTTGTGGGGTGTGGCTGGGAATGTTTTCTAGACTCCGGACCGGTCAACCCTTTTTGCACGAGCATGCTTTTCTAATCGGGTGGTCCAGGCCTCTGACCATTTCGTGTGGTGCGGAGGAAACTGTTCCCCACTTCTTGTTAGTCTGCCATTTGCTACACAGGTTGCAGTCTTCCTTGTTGACTAATTTCGATTTTGGTGGTGATCTTTGGTTGGCTCTGGGTACCACCCCCATTCCACTGCTTCCCTTTCCCGTGCCATTGCTGCCTTCTGTTTGGCATCCAGTAGGCCAGCTTAGTAGGGTCTTTTTTTACTTTGGGTGAGACGAGGGGTATGCTGTAGCTTTGGAATGTTTTATGGTTTTGTGTGACATGTGTGTTTGACTTTGTATTAGGTGTTAAGTTTCTAATAGAACGCATGGTTTAGGACCACGTAAGCTCTCAAAAAATCCGTTAACACGTTGTTGTGAACCAAAGTGAAACAATCCTGGTTTTCGCTTAAGTCGTCCAGTTTTAAAACATAGGGCGCCAAGTCTCGAAATTGGACGGCCAACGTGATTCTCTGAATAAATTAGATGCAAACCTATTTATCAGTTTTCGAGCCCATTTGGCTTTCCATCCCGCTTATGATGTATGACTTATTCAGTTCTTCAATGCGAGTTTTGAAAAGCCAGTTGAATTCATTCCAACTTATTTTCCTCGCTTGTTTGCCGTGGTTGCTTTACTTTATTTTATTTTCATACCTTATAGGCCTATAAATCCATTCGCTCTAACCTAAAACTATACCTAACCTAAAAAACCTAATCCGAACAAACAGCAAAACCTGTACCGCCTGCTCAACCTGTTCAACCTTAACTGTCCACACACTCCAAAATGGAGCCAATGGGAACGAAGGAGCGGGAACGATCAAGTAATGTTACACTGTCGGGTTGCCCTACAAAAGCCAATCGTCCTGCGCAGACAACTAAAGTCCTCTCCAGACAGAAGAAAATTTCGTGCGAAGCAATGCGCGGCTATACTTGCCTACAAGGTCAAAATTGCCGCAATCGTATGGTTGGTGTTGCGTTAAGGACCAATATTGAAGTCTTTTTTACACCATAGTGCGACTCCGTGCAGCCGCGAGCAGCCAGTCTGGTTAGGGCTTAAAGGCCTCTCCAGACATAAGACAATTTCGTACGAAGCTATGCGTAACTACGTGCCTACAAAGTCAACATTGCAGCAATCGTGTGGTTGGTGTGGCGTTAAAGACGAATATTGAAGTCTTTTTTACACCATACTACGTCGGCGTGCAGCCGCGAGTAGCCAGTCTGGTTAGGGCTTAACACCAGCCACAGAATGCGGAGTGACGCTAAGGGCCGTGACCAGAGGGTCAACCCCAACAACATGAACAAACCGCCGTTGCGCCGCTATACGAATAAAAACGGCTTGGACGTTTAGGAAAAAAACCATAATTTTCCTAAACGCACAAGCCGTTTTAGTCTGCTGTATACAGCCGAACCGACTGAGAAGACTATTGCAACGGCTTTGTCCGTCTGTCCGTCACTTTTTGAACTTCAGAACGGGACCAGAAAGAGATGACACGGTTTTCACCATTGGATTCAGTGACCAAAAGTTGGTTAAAAAACACGGCATTAAAACATTGTCGCTTCCTCATAGCTAATATATATGCTTTCTCTACATAACTGAATGAAATATAACATTTGATCGTCACATTTAAACCCGACTGTAAAAACAAAAGGGTTTCGCTAACGACACGCATTAGCTTCGTTTAAATTAGTCTCGACACCATGTTGTATAGATGTGTAAGGCTTACTCTCGAACCAAATTATCCATTAGGTGCTGCTAACGAAATTAAAGCGGCGTGTAAAAAAAAAAATAGGCCTAAAATCTGAAAATTAATCCTAAAATCACGTTGCCACGGCAACGTCAAGTGGCTGCGAGTCGCTGCTGCTTCAACAACAACACCACCATGTTGTGACGTCTCTCCCGTCTCTTTGCTCGCTACCACTGATCTACATAAGTGCGTGTTCGGCAACGCCACACGATGTAACTGTGCGTGCGGTATAGGCGGGCACATCGTGTTGCATAAATGAATAAGCCTTCTGTCCAACCCAAATTCTCCGTTAGCTGCTACTTACGAAATTAAATATACAGATATAAATTAGGCCTAAAAGCTGACAATTACTCCTAGAACCTGAAATAGGCCTAAAAGCTAACACAATTTTAGCCGGCAATTGTGATGGTTACTGCTTTTAAATTATATAGATAGAGATAGTTGCCAGTAGCGTGCTCAGACATACACATCCGAGATGGCAGGGACAACTTTCAGTAAAAGGGCACGCTAGGGTGTTTTTTTTCCAGGAAACTCTTTTTTTTTCTAGCTTGTCACTCTCCCTTTGCCCTTTTCCTTCCCTTCCTTGGCCTTTCCCTTCTTTTTGCTCATTTCTAGGCCTCCAGACAGACAAAATAGGCTTGCAAACTGGCAAAAAAAGGCATATTTTTTTCCAAAAAGGGCTGGGGCAATGCCCCCCCTCCTCCCCACGTGCACGTCACTGGTTCTTGCTGTGTGCAATAGTGGTTTAAGCCTCAACATATTCGAAAGCGGCAAAAGAGTACAGAAGAACGGTTGCAACCAGGTAGTCGCCGCTGCAACCGCTTGCTTGATTTACCTAATTGCTTACATCCTGATGAATCTTATAGTCCGTGATGTAATCAATTTACCTCCATATCCTGTTTTTCTGCGCTCGTTGTTTGTTAGGCTTTAATCTTTGGTACACATTGTAGGTCACTGTCGTTGTTCTCTGTTGTTTTTTCTTTTATGTATAATTCTACTTATCGATTAAAATATAGCGGTAATGTAATTCATCTCAACACGCAATCGTGTCTCGTGGGAGGATTTTATAAGGACACTTTTCTGCGGTTTTGAGAGTCTGCATCAAAAAATCAATGATTTAAGTGCGGTTATACGCAATCTAGCACGAAGTTCATAAAATCCAGCCAGGTAAAAAAAAATAGGGGAGAAAATACACCTCACCGTGAACTCATTCTTGAAGATCAATATCATTCTGTTCCAAGAGCAGGCGGTGACGTTCTGGATCAGACTTAAAGGTGCCTATTCAACGAATGACGTGTTGCAACACTGTAGCACTGAAATCAATGTAGCACTTGATTTCAACAAGCGAAGAAATGCGCAAAGAAATTTCTTTTTACTAGCCACGTGACTCCTTAATTATTGAATGTAAAGTTGGTGCGCCCACGTGCATCAGAGTGAAAGCGGTTAAGGTTAACGATATCACTGTCACTAGACGGCGGCCATCTAGCGGTTCAAAATCTGCGTTTCAAACGGACGATATGTTGACAAGCGGCTACAGCGACTACATAGTCGCATCCGGTCTTCTGTGCAGTTCTGCCACTACCAATAGTGAGGCACACTTCTCTATCACTCATTGCAACGGCTATCTCTATTATATTACAAACAAAAACGTCAAGTGTGCCTTAAAAAAGGGGTTATATGATTGAAGTTTTATTTTACTTGTTAAAATGTACACGGATAAAAATTAGTGATTTTTAATTGAAATAATCAAATGTACAATTCAGAAAATTGCATATGTTTAAGTGCTGTTGTGCTTTACGTAACGTATATGATTGGTAAAGCACAACAGCACTTAAACAGATGCAGTTTTCTGAATTGTACATTTGATTATTTCAATTAAAAATCACCAATTTTTATCCGTGTACATTTTAACAAGCAAAATGAAACTTCAATCATATAACCCCTTTTTTAAGGCACACTAGACGTTTTTGTTTGTAATTGGTGTACATACCTTTTTTACTTCGCGCTATAAAGATTTATGCATGCAGTCGATTGTTGCATGCACGAAGAATGGATCTGGAGTTTGCTGAGTGGCATTGTTCCCTAAATACAATGGTTAAAACAATGTAAAACAATCAAAATGATCGTTTAGGGTCCCGTAACTCCGGAATGGATGAACCAATTGAAAAAGTGGTCCCTGTAAGGTTGAAGCCCAGGGAAATTTCTGGCTCAAATCATGTTTCAGATTTTAGGTTGGTGCAGTAGTTTTTTCTGAAACCGTGTCAGCCAAGAACAAGAAAAAGAACAAGAACCAGAACAAGAACCAGAACACGAACAACAACAAGTGAACAGTTTTCAAATTTACGTGTGGCTCCTTACGTTTACTCTTGCACGGAATTGCATAAAATTTGGTGTAAAGTTTGGAAAAGTTGCTATCTGCTATCTGGCCAAGTTTGGTCGAAATATATTGAATAGAAACGGAGAAATTAATAGTTTTTTGTTTTTCTGGAGAGAGGACTTCAATCATATACATATCGCCGTGTATGATAATCTAAAAGCAGTAACCATCAGAATTGCCCGTTAAAAATCTGTTTAAGCATATTTTACATTTTAGGCGTAATTGCCAGCATTTAGGCCTAATTTACAACTTTAATTTCATAAGTAGCAACTAAGGGAGATTTGGATTGTATACAGTAAGCCTATTCATTTTTACAACATCATATGCCTGCGGGCAGACAGTTACAGTGTTACAACGTAATACGCAACGTAGCCTATATAGATCAGTGGTAGTAGGGGAGGGACAGGAGAAACACTGTTGAGAAAGCCAGCAGCGACTCGTAGCAACTTGACGTTGCCATAGCAACGTAATTTTAGACCTAATTTTCATCTTTTAGGCCGAATTTTTGTAACGGCAGTTTTAGTTTTGTAAGTAGCAGATAGACCTAATGGAGAATTTGCTTCTACCGTAAGCCTATTCATTCATGCAACAATGCGACAAGATTCTTTTAAACGAAGCTAAATTGTTTTTGTTTCTACGGCTGCGTTAATACAAATCCTTAGAATTTCAATTCGACGATGAAATGTTATTATGTAATTTATAGTTACGCCGAAGAAGTCTATTAGTTATAAGGAAGTAACGATGGTTTAATTTACCATGTTATTTAACTAACTTTTGACACTGAATCTAACGTTGTAAACAGTGGTCGTCTCTATCTGGTACCGTTGCGAAGTTTAAAAAAGCGACGGACGGACCGACAAAGTTGTTGCATTAGTCTTCTCAGCCGGTACGGCTGTACAGAAGACTAAAGCGGCTACAGCGACTGCCTAGTCGCACCGGTCTTCTGTACAGTCCCTCCACTTACAATAGTGAAGTGCACACCTCTATCATGCACTACAACAGCTATCTCTAGTATACTAATCAATTGCCGGTTAAAAATGTGTTAGCGTTTAAGCCTATTTTACATTTTAGGCGTAATTGCCAGCTTTTAGGCCTAATTTTAACCAGCTGTTTTAATTTCGTAAGTAGCAGCTAACGGCGATATGGATTGTATAATAAGCCTATTCATTTTTGCGTACAGGCACACAGTTACAGTATTACTATGTAACGCACAACATAGCGTATATAGATCAGTGGTAGTAGAGAAGTGACGCGAGAGAGGTTGTTGATGAAGCCAACAGCGACTCGCAGCAACTTGACCTTGCCATGGTAACATGATTTTAGGCCGAATTTTAAAAATGCCGTTTTAATTTCGTAAGTAGCAGATAGGCCTAATGGAGAATTTGGTTCGATAAGCCTATTCATTCATGCAACAATGCGACGAGACTATTTTAAACGAAGCTAAAATCCATTTGTTTTTATTGAGTGTTACCTTGGGATTTTAATATGACGATCAAATGTTATTATTTAATTTAGTTACGTCGAAGAATTCTGTTAGCTATAAGGAAGTAACGATGTTTTAATTTGCCATGTTACTTAACTAACTTCTCACACTGAATCTGACGTTGTAAACAATGGTCGTCAATATCTGGTACCGTTGCGAAGTTGAAAAAAGCGACGGACGGACGGACGTATACAAAGTCGTTGCAATAGTCTTCTCAGTACCAGCTGTATACAGAAGACTAAAAAAGCGCCCCTGATGTCGTTAGGCTTAACTTTACAGCTTGCCTTCTGGTACACGTGGGCACACCAACTCAATAATTACGGAGACACGTGGCTTGTTTGTTGTGTAAAAAGAAATTTGTTTGTGCGTTCCTTCGCTTGTTGAAAGTAAAGGCTAGACAGAACTAGATAGCGGCAAATGGCTATAGATGCTGAAGCTTATCATTTAGTGGTAATCTCCCCTTTAATGCATTAAATGTTACCCTGAATCCTTCCTCCAAGCATGGGCTTACGTACAATCACACTACTTGCTCCAGCTCCATGCTCCAAGGTGCAGGCGAAACCAGTTCCAATACTGTCCGAGAGATGGCAGCACGAGCTGGCGTGGCCTATAGTGCCCGTTAGACAAATTTTGTAAACAGCGTAGTTCTTTAGTAGGCGCGAAGTTCGATAAAACCTCTGACGTATTTTGTAAAAGAAAGCTGAATATGAGCTCCATCGAAACATCGCTGATAATCAAGGTATAAATGCGGAAAAAAGGGGAATTTGAAGGATAACTATGAATGCAGGGGTGCTGCTAAATAGTACTAGCGTTTATCACATTCCCATTTTTCATTTTTCTTTAAAATTTTTCACATAACTGTAGTGTCCGTAGCCTATCTTGAGTTCGCCGCGGAACGAACACAGATAATCGATTGTACGTTTTTGGTAGCAGAGTGCCTTGTTGATATCCAACATGGTAACAAAAACAATGGCGGCCATAGACTTGCAGTCGCCTCCTCCAGGAAGACGTAGCCACTCATAAAATGCTTGCAGGACTCAAGATACGCCGTGCACACATTACTTTTCATTTTTGTGTCACTGTTTCTTCGTTTTCATGTGACACACCAGTTCTTTAATACAACTTTTTTCTTTTGCAGTAAGCATTGTTATTTCTCTATGATTTCGCTCAAGAGAGCGAAAGCTAGTTCAAAGCGACTCTGCCAGTAAAACAACCCATTTCGTTTTTCGTATTCCAACTGCATAAATTCCTACATAATTCCGGTCCCAAAATTAAGGCGCTAATTGTTTTTATTTTGTTTGCGCGTTTTGCCTTTTTTTTTTCACACTAACACTTGTATCTTTCACATTTTTTTTTTGTTACTGGCAAATTTTCAAATTTTTAACATTTTTGTTTGCAAGGCAACATCCCTGCAATGGTATGACGGGATACAAACACAAGCCACTAAGAATCATAACTAGTCTTTGTGCTTCATTTATTGTTGAAGATGTTAATGGCCAACCTGAACCCCACGAGTTGGGCTATTCATGCCAAATTGGGATCTAAAAGGGTGCTTAATTAAAGGCCATATTGAGTAGCCCAGCCCAGTCAGGCTTATTGGAATTTTAGGGCTTAAGTAGGCTTAGTTGACATTAGGGACAAACTTAAGGGAGTCGGGCTAAATTAGGGTAAAGTTGGGCTGAAATGGTAGATTGGGAGAGGGCAGTTGGGGGATGGTGCTGTGACAGTTGACCCCAATGGAATGATCTTTCAGGAGGGAAACTTGGCTGAAGTCGGCTTGTATCATGCGATACAACAATGATTTTACATTTTGATGCATGGTGTTTACACCGTGATACGATCTCATTGTTAAACTCTTTGAATGAATGCACGAACGGTGTATTGAGCGAATGATTTTGAAGGCCATTTATAGGCTCGTTCATAAACCAATCAATCACTCAATGCAATGAAGTATCGAACAATTGACAATGCTTTTCGGCTTAGGTATTAAAATTCGAATGTCTTGTTGATACCAAAGGCTGTTGACGTCCGTCACGTTCTTGAGGTGATCTTGAGACGCATCTTCGTAGTAGGAACATCAGCAAATTGATGAGGTAGCGCTATGCAGTTACCAACTCTGGTTGCAATGAAAATCCTTTCCGGCTGCAACCCTTAGCAAAAGAAAGTTCAAAGTTTAAAACTCAACGCGTCCTACAATCCCGAGTTAAAAAAATGTTTATTGAGGTTTATTCTTTTACTAGCTGGACTGCTATGCTTTATCAGAAAATTGCCAGTTATTAAAACAGAACGGAAAGCCGACGGCTCAACAGGAGTCAATTAAATACGGATGCAAACCTATTTAAGTTTCCTTTTGGACTTACATGTCAGACTTCCTGAGCGGGGAATCGACCCACGACCTTTGACACAAAAGGTAGGGGGCCGACCGCTGAGCCATACTGACACGGCCAAAAGGAAACGTCCTTAGGCAGCATTTAACACGTGCATATAAGCATATAGTATCAGATAGCCGCTGAAGAGTCGCTTAGCTGCACCACACTCCAAGTGAACGAATGGAACACACAAAATCAAACGTGAAATCAAACGTTTTGCGTTTTATTTGTGTGTTCCATTCGTTTCACTTTAAGTATGGTGCAGAAAATAAGCGTTCGTCCAGTGGCAATCGGAAAGTGTAAGGTTATATGCATATATTTGCACGTGTAATGCTGCCTATGGACGTTTCCTTTTGGCCGTGTCAGTATGGCTCAGCGGTAGGACCTTGGCCTTTGGTTTCACATATGTATAAGCAGTCTGACATATCAAGCCTCAGCATGAACTTCCATATTAAACGTCAAACTTTGAACTCCTATAGTTTCACCCAGAATTGACATAGACCAACGAAATTCGGTATTTGGGGTCGTGTCGTAACTATTTCACCGCATTACAAATTTTATTGACAACAATCGAACCGTTCGGCGTCCACAGCATGTCCATTTCTTGTTGTTCTTGTTGCTGGGACTTTTTTCCCTCACCTGGAGAGCGAACCACTAAACCGATTTTCAAGTTCTATAGCTTAAAACGTAGGTCTGAACAAGGCCTAGGGCCTTTCGCATGCTATTTTAATGTAACTACAATATTCTTGACACGGAAATCCAAATGGGCTAGAACTTTTGCTCTCACCTACAGATCGAACCAATGAACCGATTTTCAATTTGTATAGCTTAAAATGTAGGTATTAACATCGACCAGGACCTTTTGAACGATTTAGATGTGACTGCAGTATTCTCGTCGGCAGAGCAATTATAATTGTAGAGCACTGGGCAGAAATCATTAATGCTGTTGTTGAGACTGCCCTCACGTGGAAATCGAACTACTGAACCGATTGTCAAGTTCTATAGTTTAAAACGTAGGTATGGCCAAGGCCTAGAGCCTTTCGTAAAGTATTTTAATGTAACTACAATATCTTTGACACGGAAAGCCAAATGGGTTAGAACTTTTGCTCTCACCTAGAGATTGAACCAATGAACCGATTTTCAATTTGTATAGCTTAAAATGTAGGTATTAACACCTACCAGGGCCTTTTGAACACGATTTTGATGTGACTGCAGTATTCTCATCGGCAGAGCAATTATTATTGTAAAGCAATAGGCAGAAATGATTAAGTTGAGTAACAAATTTTAACAAATCGAGCTAAAAACATGACATTTGGTAGACAAGTCTTTCTTAACAGTAAAAATCGAACCAGCCATGGGCCCACATGAATACCCCCAAGTGCCTTCCACGCCCCCTTCCCAGCATCCGCCCTGTTCCCCCTCCCAGGGGCTTGGGCAACAAATTCTTACAGACCAAGCTAAAAACATGAAATTTGGTGCACAAGTCATTCTTAGCAGCATAAATCGAATCAGCCATGGAACCTTCAAGAAATACCCCCAAAGTATCCCCAGCGCCTCCTATGCCCCTCCCCCCTTACTAAGCCTTGACCCCAAATTTTGACAAACCGAGCTAAAAGCTTTAATTTTGGTGCACAAGTCATTCTTACCAGTACACATCGAACCAACCATGGAACCCCCCATGAAATATCCCCAATGCTCCCCCCCCCCCTCCACCCTTCGCGGCTCTACTCTCCTCTTCCCTGCAGCTTCACTAACAAATTATTGCAGATCGAGCTAAAAACATGAAATTTGGTACACAAGTCATTCATAGTAGTACAATTTGAACTAGCTATGAACCCCCTCGAGATAATCTACAAGGCACCACAACGGTCCCCCCCTCCTTGAGGCCTGACCAACAAATTCTTGCAGATAGTGCTAAGAATGAAATTTGGTACACAGTCATTGTTAGCAGTAGAAATCAAATTATAGCTATGGAACTTCCACGAAATCCTCCAAGGCCCCTTAGTGCTTCCCCCCTATTCCCGCTCCATGAGGTTGATACCCGAAAAATTCTTGTTGTTTGTACTGAAAGCATGCAGTGTGGTACACCAATCATTCCTAGCAGTAGAAATTGAACCAGCCAAGGATCTCTATGAAATACCACCAAAACCTCCCCAGCATCCCCCTTCTGTCCCCCTCCTGTGCACCCCATGAAGCATCAATGACTAACAAATTCTTGCTGAACGTACTAGAAACATGCATTGTAGTAGTAGAAAAAAAATCGAACTACATACGGAATCCCATGAGATACATCCACCCAAAGTGCTTCCTTGTGTCCTTTCCATGAGATTGATGATCAACAAATTTTAGTTCGATTTGTACTGATAAGATTGACTTGTGTACCGATCCACGTTTTGCGCGATCAGCCAGAATTTGTTGGTCAATAACTTCGTACAGGTGAGTGCGGTAGTTGGACAGAAATGGGCCTTAGGGGGTATCTCGAGAGATTCCATAGCTAGCTCGTTTTATAAGCTAAGAATTGACTTGTGTACCATAGTGCACGGGTTTTAGCTCGATGTTCATGATTAGCCCAAATTCTGGCCCGTATAACAGCTGTCCTACACCTGAAGATCGTACCAATGAACCGATGCTCAAGTTTTACAGCTTAAAACATAGGTATGAAGAAGGCCTACGGCCTTTTGAACACTATTTTGATGTGATACAATTATTGTTGTTTTTCTTGTTGAAGAGATTTTGCTCTCACCTAGAGATCGAACCAAAGAATCGATTTTCAATTTTTATAGCTCTTAAAATTGAGTATTAAAAAGGCTCTCTTATAACAGTAATTTTAAGGTGATTACTGTATTCTTTCCTGCTTTATTCTTGCTAAAGCCAGGGCCTACTGACAGGGCCGTATCCATGTTACTACTAACTGACAGTAAAAGGCCCAAAAAAAAGCAAAATAAAAGTTAAAAAAAAACCCTTTGCCCACGGGGTCCTAAGTTCACTAATCCCATTTTGCAAAATATTTGCTTCAAATTATACGTGCCTCGCTCGCGCTACCGCGCTCGCTCGCTGCGGCTAAACACATAACATCAGAAATCACAACTCATCAAAAATTACTAACAATTAGGCATGCCTCTTTAACTTTTGCAATGTTAAATTTTTGAAGAATATTTTGATTCTGAGAAACGGGATTCTACAAAACGGGTATTCCCGTTTGGAAAGGTTAACCATCACAACTGAAAAAACAGAACCTTGAAAGAGAACCTTGGCAAGACGTAGTGACGCCCAAACATTCTAAACAATTATATTTTTAAAAGCTCACACTATTCCGTCTGTATTGCCAGTTTTCAAAACGCTAATAAATCAACTGGACTTATTCTACCACTGCTTGTCTCTATTAAATGTTTGCCTTTTAAAGCCCCATTACATAGAAATAAGGTAGTTAAATTCCGTGTACGTAAAATTTTGTCAAATTCGTTTTGGCGAAACGGGATTTGGCGAAACGAGAGTTCACCATCCGTACCGTGTGATCCGTACAGGGCCTCCTCTCTACTCTCAGTGTATCGCTTTGGCTTGAGCAATCCGTACCGTAAGAAAAATAACTGTCCTTCGGACATGACGTCATTTGAGACATGCCTTTGCGATGACAGCGCAGAGCAAATTGTTAGTCGAGGCAACAATGTGCCAATTTCAACTTCTTTCAAAGGCAACAACGTACCAGCTTCAACTTCTAGCCAAAGAATTGACAAAAATCGTCCGTTTTCATTGTAGGGTTTCCCGTTGCCGCATTTCTGTTATGAGACTTTGCCTTATAATATAAGATGAAGGTTTTCCTGTTTATATTTATACTAGCTGGACGCACGGTGATCGAATTTCTTGGAGTTAATCTCTCCCGGTGTTTCGTCGTGTTAGTAAAGTAGCTGGTGCTTTCAATTTCTGTCCCCCTCCCAACTTACAGTCCCCAACCCTGCACCTGGTCTCCTGACTGCCCCCCGTAATCCACTGCACGTCCTCCGGCAGTGCAGGGTTGGTATACCGCCCAGCCCTTCCACCAGCACCCTCGGTGTTTTTTCTTCCCCCCCCCCCCTCGAACACCCTGCCATCCCACACCCCAGTGCACGCCCTCTGCCGCATCGTGGCTTTTTCAATTTCTTTCAAACCTTCACACCGCGTTCCCTCCCAGGCCCCCCGACCACCCTCAGCAGTGTCGGGTCTATATACCTCCCTGCCTTTCTCCCCAGCCCCCCTGGTGTTCGGTTATAAATTTATTAACCCCCCCCCCCAAAAAAAAAACACCCATCCCCTCCCGGCACCTACCCGTATTCCCCCTTCTGCTTGATGCGCACATTCAGTAAGCACTTATTGTAATCTTCCCTTGTCATCGCCTTTCCCCTCCCATCTTCCCTTCCTCTCTTGAACTTTGTGAAGGATCCCCGTGTATCCGAGCAAAGCGAGCAGCATTAGCCGAGCGGTCAGCATCCTCGTGTCCAAACAAAGCGAATGCTGGTTCGAATCCCACGACTGACCCATATAATCCTTAAAAAATAGCATCCGAAACTAATTCACGCAACTGAAGGTTAACAGGACATTTCGTCGAAATTTTGGTGCAGCCCCAAAAATGACCCAAACCTGACTTTTATTGAATTGTTAAAAAAAAATCCTATCACTGAGCAAGTCAGCATTCAGTATGCAAACACCAGCTGTATGTTAATCTCCGTGTTTGTTTCCGCCAACTTTGAAATAATTCATGTGTGTTATTTTTAACAACAGAAGAGGGCACATTGGGGTAATAATTGTTGCTACTTTGAAACAATTCCGCTCAGCACTGAAAGCCTGCATCGACGAAATAAAGAGACCATTCTATCGTTAATAGCTGCAAATTTCGAGTTAACAACATAGCTTAGTTTGGTTTAAAACTATATGCGTTTAGCTGAAACACGGATTCTTTCGTCAGATTTTATTAGAGGCCTTGGCACACAGACGTACGCCCCTTCTAACCTAAAAATACACATTTAACTACATCAAGAACTCGACCAACTTAATAGACATCATCACAAACCCACAAACCCACACACCAGCGTGAACACCGTTACGCACAACTCCATAAGAACTCCAAGTTGCCCCAACCCCAACTTCACAACAACTCCAAGGTGCTCTAACTCCAACTCCACACTTTGGTACTCATGACAAGGCCGCCTTCTCTTTCCCATTTAGGGAAAGTTCCAGCGGCACACTGCTACAACTTTCCAACAGCAACACCTGACTAGAATAGCACAGCACTTGTACGAGTGTACAATAAACGCTTGTCATTCTTGCGATTCTTGCGATTTTTGCGATTCTTTCATTTTACCCATCAACAATCAACTGTTTGGGCGAAAGTTTGTAATTCATAACACGTGCTCCAAGAATTGTTAGGCACCGTAGCAAAGACATAGCAGCGTCAGAGAAGCCTGGATGGAGAACTGCAGTGTCGCGGCGATGTTTCTGGACATCAAGGCCGCATATGACACAGTTGACCTGGACTGGGTGGAGGCGTCCCTCTGGGACATGGGTGTCAGTGGTCAACTGGTCACTGCCATTCTGGGTTTGTTGTGCAACCGGAGCCATGCAACCAGAGTGGGTGGCTATTGGTCCAGCGTTGGTAGCACGGATCGTGGCTTACCCCAGGGTAGCTGTCTGAGCCCTCTGCTCTTTGCGGTGGCCATCAATGAGGTTTTGAAGGAGCTCGCTCTGTTGACCAACGTTGTGGCATACGCCGATGATGTCGCAGTTTGGGTGGTCGGCAGGGATGTACCCTCCCTCTTGGCAGAGTTGAAGGTGGTTGTTGCACGGGGGCAGGAGTTTTTGGCAGCTAGGGGATTGGCACTGTCTCAGGCAAAGACGGAACTTGTAGTTTTCTCTCGCTGCCCGTTTGTCCCGGTGAC
>JAHWFP010030824.1:0-15328 GCA_023313725.1 Lithobius niger
TTTTTTTGAGATGTTTTGTGATTACCACTCTGACAGTAACCCGTTTTTTTTTCGGGTTTCCCTCGCATATACCCGTATAGCGGCAACTTCCACCAAATAACTTATTGACATAATTGTTAGTGTTACGCGCAGACAAAGAGTAAAAAGAGGTCTAGTGCATCATGAGGTCCACAAACCATGGGGCAACCTTCCTCATCGGGCCAATTACGAGATAGTTCCCTGGTGACTGGTTGGATCTTCCTTGAGAACCTTGGAAAAACGAAACAACGGTACGTAAGTATGAATTCCCTGCCGGTCCCAGCTGAGGGTGCCCTGCGCCACAACCAAGAATCTGGAGTCGGGGACACAAAATATGGTAGGCAACAATTCCGGTGAGTGGCGAACAGATCCAAAATTGGCTTCACACCTTTCAGAAACAGCTGTTGACAAACATCCATATGGCGAGTCCATTTGGGGACCGTCCTATGCCCATTTAAAGGTGAAGAGGGCACTGCGTAATGGCAAAAGCATATATTGATTTTTGAATTCAAAGTGCTTGTGCGAGCCCTCTATTAGCCCGAAATAAACATGGCACTTTGAAATTGAAACCAGTCGCTACACGAAGTACAGCTACACCTTTAAATATGTGTAGGACGGTCCCTATCTAAGCTAAATAGTTTAGGTTAGGACTGATGGAAAGAATAGATCCCCACCTTTCAGGAAATCCTAAACATGTTTATTTCGAGCTATTAGAGGGCTCGCAAGAGCACTTTGAGTTCGGAAATCAACACACACTTTCGCCGTCATGCCATTACCTCTTCACCTTTAAATGGGCGTAGGATGGTCCCTATTTTAATTGAAAAATTTCGGTTAGAATTGATGGAAAGAATAGATCCCCCCTTTCAAAAGGCCGATCAGTCGTCGAGCTAGTTCTAAAAACACCAAAAACTGGGAAGTAAAATACAAAATGGCTCCCGTTTTCCGTCCACAAGCACACCAACTTGCGCATTTTCCCATCTTTGAATGGCATTTTTTCGAAAACGGTGATAGACAAAAAAGTGAATACTTTTTTTTTGTACAGAATTTAACTGGTTTCAATTTTCTACCACATTATAGTATACAAATTGTTGATAGATGTCGAGTTATTTAGGAAAAACCGAGAATTGGGAACTAAATCCAAGCTGTCGGCTGGTTCCCGGGCCCTTACCCTAGAGGACTTTTAGTATGTTTAACTGGAAGGCCCTAACAGACATATTTGTCAAAAGAAATAACCTTTGAATTTAATGTATTTCTAACCCCCAATTTTGAGCTATGTTGACTGGACTCCAGATTGACTGTCATGTTATTCTTTAAGCTGATTGTTGGGCAGGCTGCTTGATGACGGAAAGGGCTGACCAGCATAATTGCATGGGGTTGACTGTCGTGAAGACCACCGTGTCGAATGCTGTGTTGTTCTTCTTGTAAAGAGTCGGGTTTTCCGTGTATGCAGAGTTGACTGTCGGGCCAGGCCAGATTAGCCCCTGATGAAGGGATGAAGAAAACAGTTTAAGTAACAACGTTGATTGATGGAGGCAGATTCCATGATGGTACACTGCTGAGTACGACCAAGGCAACAAAGATAGGTGGCCCCAGCAGTGAGAAAGACTGAATATCGATGTCACTCGAATCCACAGAGACGAGAGGCCCACGTGCAAGAGAAATGGGGCATGATAGTGCAGCTGGTGGACATGTGTCTAACAGTAAAGCCTACTCTGACTTCGATAGGGCTTGCTTCGGAACAGAGCTGAAATGCTTGCGCTTTGACTTCGATGACTCTTTCGTTGTGCTTGCTTGATGACTGCTGGAATTCGTGAGAAGAATGGAGTTTCTTGGATGGTGGGACATCAGTCACTGCATGCTAGGTTGTGAAATCCTCTGATATATTGGCTTGAAGATCAGACATTGGTGCAGCACTTGGTTCGAACTCCCTTGAATAGGGAAACCAGCTCGGTCTTAACAGGAAGGAGAATCAATGTGGGAAACTGTTGCGATGCGTGGAAAATTTCTCACAGGAGGCAGAGACTGCATTGGCATAGACTAGTCTTACGATGGGATGTTACCGTCGGTCACCACGGCCTCAAAACTCTGTAGCGAGCAGATCGTCCACGTAGGTCGGTGCACAGCAAGGGAAAGATGTGGTGACATGTCCGGAACAGATCGGATCGTCGCTGGAGACGAGGCATCTAGGCTCCAAGACGAACTCACTTTCTTTTTAACGCCTGACATTCTGAACCTCGCTGTGAAGCAAGTATGGATTTAATGTTATCAGCCAAATGTTGATAGCAAACATCATGAAACACTGATTAAACTCACATGTCCTGCAGGATGGGTATAACGGATGACAATTCTTAGCAGCAGAACGTATTAATGACGTGAACTTCCAACAATGCCATGATTTCGTTGGAAACGTTGAAAACAGATTAAAAAAAAATGTCTAATAAACACTGAAAATAAAAAAAAGCCCAATAAACACTGAAAAAGAAAGCCCGTCGTCTCCCTGGGTCAATGGAACAAAGGGATTTCACTTCAAAGAATAGAGCCTGGCGCACATTTGTACACTACGAATGTCCTGATGACACTTAGGCCCAAGTGCGCGAAACTGACGCTTCTCAGAACAGGCAGCAAAGTGCTCAAGGAAGCAGCCAGCCAGTCAAAACGTTTCATTAAACAGACATTGAGAATTATCTTAAGCTAGCAAAAATAAGTATTTTTGGGGAAGTATAAAAAATAAGTTATCACCCGCTTTCCTCGTGCAGAAAAACAGGTTATCGCCTGTGGGTATTGACAATGCTGAATCGCTATTAGTCAAACTGCAATGGAGAGGAAGCATATTATTTGGCCGGACTGTTTTAGTTGGTGATTTCCTGCAGAGATACAGCGACTGAATACAATATAGTGTCTGAGACAGACAGCCTTAATAAGTTCACAAACATAACACTAAACTGTGTGTCCGTATTTCTTTGTTGAAACCTGTCTTGCGCCACGATATCGCATAATTCAGGGTCAATGAACATTTATTTTAAAGAAACGAAACGAAACGGAACGGTCTAGTTAATCCATGGGACAATACACAGGGGAAGAAAATCTGCCTTCTCACCATGGCTAAATTTTTGTTTGTTTTTATAACATACTCACCTCTGTTAATTTAGCAGTTTGTTCTTCACAAACTTATTGCCATCTAGAATAGTAAGAAGAAAACTTAAACTTGGGCCGCCGTTACATGCAACGCCTGCGCAACCGGAAGTTACTATCGTTCTTTGTGAATCCCCGTACCAGGACTTTAATCTGGAATTAAGGAAGGGCAGACGGGTGGGTTAATGGAGGTATTATAAAACAAAATAGTCGGCCATTGCAAGACGACAAATTTTAGTTTTTATTCATAAAATACACATCTCCATTAAATTACCAGACTTTGTCAGAACAGGAGGCGGAATCAAAGTCCGCCTCGCATAGCCAGATTGAACAATAAACTGGACACAAGGCCAAACTAGCTCGATTACTGGTACATAAATACAGATGAGAATCTATTTCCATTGCCATTTAAATGTCCTACTGCCTGAGCGGGATTAAACCCTCGACCGTTGAGACAAAAGGCTGAAGTGCTACCGCGACGCCGTAATGACACAGCCTGTCAGTATGGCTTAGCAGTAAAGCTCCAGTCTTTGGTATCAAAGATTGAGGGTTCAAATACCGCTCAGGCAGTCCGAAGTCCAAACGGAAATTGGTTTACGTATGTATTTAATTCTCACAGCCAATGGCAGTTTTACATGTTTGCTGCTCCTAGTCACCGAGAAATTTTCCAAAGTTTGTCACCCCATTTCCTTTCAGCTAGGTGTCTGCATGGAGAAGCTCCATTTTGGGGCCATTTCTGGACTCCGGTGCTCGCCTCGACCATATCTAAGTGGCGAAAGATCGGATCAACGTTAAAGGGGAAAATATGTATCTAGAATATTTGAAAACAACTTTCTTTTTTGAAAATTTGCCTCGCTAGGCAACTTGTATTGTTTGCCGCCCCATAATACTATCACTGTTCATAATATCTATCTGAAATACTCTCATATACTAAGGGGAAGAGGCTTTTAAGCTTCAAGTCCTACTTAGCTTCCACCTCTAACTGGAGATTGGACCTATCATCGTCTCTGTCCGTCCCAGCTTTGTGCAACAAGCTTGGAGAGGGTTAACAGCACACTTCGATTAACCGAATGAAAAATCGTAGCAGGCAACACTTTCAAGATCATTTTGAAGTAGATGGTCGACCAGTTGACAAATCCAAAGGAACAGCATCACCAGTACACACCATGGTTCTCTGAACCCCTCAAGGAACGGCATCACCAGTACACATCCTTGGGCCTCTGAACCACCTCATAAAATTCAATGACGAGTTGTCCATTGCTGACCCATCTGTGTTCATCCATAGGAGCCTTCGACTTCTCTGTAGATGAAATGTACTTAAAACTTCCCGGAATCAAGCAGAGCCTTCGTCACCTTAGAGGTGTATTGTATTCCTTTAGTCTATTGCAGTTCCACTACGAAATTTGTGTAGTGTGTGAAATGACGTCACTTGCAGCGCCAAAGTCACAGCGTTAGAGAATATGAATTTGTGTTTACATTCACTACTACAAAATGGACGACATATTCACGAACGTATTCAGACAGTTGTAATTATATATTTAAAACGTACAAGTGAATAATGCGTTGGGCAGATAGTGAAAACGACACATTGATGGCAATGTTGGAAAAATGGTAGGAAAATCCACGAGTTTAATTTTCACAAAAAGACGGAATTTATATTACTGACTCATCAAGATAAGCTGTGTTCAATACCTAACGTGCTTAACTTATCTTATTAAGCTGTTTGAACTATCTAACACACTTAACTCTTCAAACTAAGGTGTAAGAAGTATGTAACATGCTTTACTCATCTAAGTAAGCTTAGATTATTTTAATGTACCAGGATCCGTCTCCCAAAAATTAGTTGTATGCAGTCGCCTAACATAAATTTCAACAATTTCTTTCCATTAATAAACAAAGTTCACTTTTCTTCTTAATTGTAGCTTCGTATCTGTTCAGTCTGTTTGTTCATTTCCATGTTATTCAGGCATTATTCCATTATTACCACGTGGAAAGAGAGGTTTGGTGATATTCATAGAGCATTGTACATTTGTTTTGCAATCCGCAGCGGCGCTCCACCTCGGAAAGTTGTTGTGTTGTGTAGCATTGCGGTCCACTTCACTGCGTGAATTTCAGAACACGACTGCATGCGCTGCAGCAACCTTTTGGAACACGGTTATCGCTTCGCAGTGCACTTTGGCGCACTGCTGCAGACTAAAGGAATAAAGTTCAGATGAAGGGGACATCAATGCAGACAAAGACGACTCGGAATCAACTTCGTGGTGATTACGCAAGTTCGGGAAACGTGAACTACTTCTTTTCCATGAATCACCACACAATGAGATCTCGATGGAGAACAAGACGAGCTAAAAAGCGAGCCTCAGCCAAGGCAAAGTGTACGGCAGACTAGAATTCTGTTGCCAACATACCCGAAGTACACGACCCCCCCCCCCCCCCCCGACACTCACAATAGTAATTCCAAATGACTAATCCTTTACCCTCACAGCGTTGGAGGGTAAAGCAATGTTACCTACTGTAAAGCATTGCTGAAAAGTGGGAGAATAAGCATGAGAATAACTAAACAGAGAACAGTGGCGCCGTCCTGGCAGCATTTATACAAACTAAATTAACTAAATGATAATAATGAACAAGTGCAACTGCCAGCTTTCAACCAGATTAATATTTGCAACTAAATTAATACTTCCAAGTAAATTCAACATCCCCCTTTTTAAAGCACATGTAACAGGGTGGGGAAGAAAACGCAGTGTTTCTAGTCTCGGTGGTCCGAAACTGTTTCAAGCCTATCTTGGACCCGTTGCTGTGATCGCAGCTCTGAGAGTATGGATCCCAGCAAACACAAAAAGCATTTTAAGAACACCTAGATTAGTTTAGAGTTGATTAGGATTGGTCAATGGTTAGGTTAAATTAGGTATCGTGTGATTACGCAGGTTATGTTCTCTTTAACAAGATCAATGCCTAGTTTTCAACAAATTCACCAGGACCAGGAACCAGAGGCACAGCAACAACAAAAAAATGAAACTTCCGTGTTAGGTATCGGGGAAACCAGCCACCAATTTAAAGAGAAATAGGAAATGGCCACACAGTACCCTATAAATTTAACTTTCTTTTTATGAAATGAACCGAAATCATCGTTGTTGGGTGAAGGGGAAATTTCTCATTTCCCTTGTTGGCCGAAGGAGGCCATCGGAATCGAACGACAATGCTTGTGTGACGGTATCAATGACAAAGTATGTCAATAACAATACTTTGGATTGGTGGTTGGAACCGCTTTGTTCCAACAATGATTGGCGAATAAGTTGTTTTTGAAGCCGTTCTCGGTTGCATCAATAGAGTTTGCCGCAACCTCAAATGCTTCTCAAACAATCATTCTTGGAACAAAAGGGTAATAGTTATTACTTGTATATTGAGAACATATTCACAGCGTTCAAAGCCTTGATAATGGACGATTACTCTGTCCTGTGTCAAATTGGGCAGTTCTGCAATACAAGCCATTCTTCTCTCTCACTATGCATTTCCTATATTTCCACTTAGTACTAAACTCTGAGAGGTAATTTCTTGAAAATCGCTACCGGCATATACAATGGTAACTTTCAGTCATCTAATACGCTTTCACTACAAATATGAGCGATTCAGTACAAAGTTCTGCTTAAATGTTCGGTGGAAATAAATGTCCACCTTTTTCAAAAGCAAAGGCACAACGAACGAAGGGCTGTTACATCCTAGTGATGTGTCCTCCATTTGAACATCACACTTTAGAAGTAGACCTCAGCGACCCTCACCTCAGAGTGCTGGAGTCTTTAGCCATCCGTAGTTTCCAACACCATTCAGTGCCTCTCATGAACCTGTTGATCAATTGGTTCGACCTCAACAGGCCACAAAACTCGACAGATGCTGGAAAGTCCAGTTGCAACACCATATTGCGATCAGAGGTATAGTCCAAACGCGTGATGTTCAAATGGACACCAGCCAAGACATAACTGAGCGCTTCGTCGTTGTTGTGTCTTGAGCTCCTGAAGAAGGTGGACATTTATTTCCATCGAAAACTTAAGCAGAACTTTCTAGTGATTCTCTGTGTGTGTGGCTAAAGCGTATTTCTACTCTTAGATGTTTGAAAAAGTAAACAAACAAAAAACTAAACTGCAAAAATGAACACGACAATAATGTGGTAAAACTGCAACTAACAGGATATTAAATTCAGCTTTGTTATCCTAGAGTATGTTATAGTATTTCCCCTTCTTGATGCTGGATCTGTAATCATTAATTAACACCAAGTTTTTACAAAGTACCTCATTTTTCCTGGATAAGCTAACAGCTTATAGCTAGGAAAACAAATTCTCTCTACGATAATGCCTGCCGAAGAGATTGAAGCACTTAGCAGTAACAACTACCTCACACAATTTTTATTTTCAACGTTCATTTAGCCTTCAACAACCAGGTAGCAAAACAAAATGTACATTGTCTGCACATGCCTCTTAATACGAACTTTGCAGCCCTCTTAATCTGAAAACTTATACCAAACGTACTTGCCGAAATTTGTCTTAAGTAATGCGATGTATGCACAGTCGCCGTCAATAGCATAAACGTCAAGTCCTTTCATAAACGAGGGTATTCTTTGGATGGTCAAGAAGTAAGGGAAAAATAAATGCTGGGGTGTCTAAAGGAGGAAATATGGTATACCAACTAAGTGGAAGGGTACTGCAGAAGGGGCAGAGAAAAGGTAAGGGTACTGTGTCTTGTTTGTTGTAAATGTTTATTAAGTAAATTCAGATCGTACCACGATTAGTTCTCTAACATCTATTAAACGCGTCAACAATTATCCAGGCAAGCAATCAATAACAAGACTCTTAAAAATTATAACAACAAGAGAAAGAATAACTTCATGCCTATAAAAATAATCTTTTGAAGAAATGAAGTCTGCCAGGATAACTGTCTTCCAATTCCATTTACAACTTCCAAGATTGTTTGTTGTTATGGCACAGGAAAATGTGTAAAAAAAAAGCAATAATGGTGTGTTCTTTTAAAACCGGTTCAGTTTACAAAATTATGGCAGTTAAAATTCGTTTGAGACGACGTGTAAACTTGGACGTCTGATATTCCAGGTGCACAGAATATAACACTTCCAGTTTCCTGATAAACAAAACTTTCAAAAACGAGCTTGCAGACGCTTGTTTTCTTCCCGAAGTCGCTCAATTTCTGTCACTAAGTCTTCATTTATTGAATAGTACCGCAATAATGATTCAATTTCTGCCTGTAAAAAAAAGAAACAACTAAATAAGAATCTGTATTTAAAAAAAGTTGAAATAACCTAGCAAGGATGATAAATAAAATTTGAAAACAAGGTTGCCATTCCAAAATGCAGTTTTTTTTTTGGTCGGATATTTTATTACGTGTAAAGAGCTATATCCTACAAACACTGACATGAAAATTATACAATGTAGACATAAACAAATCGGAACAGTGGCAAAACAATACTAATAATGGAAACTACGAGGGGGAAAAAAGCCAAATCTGAAATGCACAATTTATACTTATGTATTCCCCAAGTGATAAGATGGGAGAGATGTTAACCTATAACCGCCTGAAAAACCTTTCAAACCGTTTTTTTTAGAGTTCATATTATACTTGGGTCGGTTCTCGGATTCAAACCGGCATTCTCTTGGTTTGGAGTCGACGACGCTGACCACTGGGCTGTGATGGCCCGCTTTGCTCGGGGTCCCCCGGGGCCCTCTCACAAAGCTCGCGCTGGGACTCAGTTATTCACTGTTATACGTTGAAGGCATACGTTCGTATCTAGGCGGCTATGGGTTAGCTGAGGGTTGAGAATATACCTGATTGCAACTAATAACCATAACCGCCTGAAAAAACTTTCAGACCCGTTTTTTAGAGTCCATATGGTACTATGGTCCATATGGCAGCGACCAAAAATCAACTTGTGTGAAACTAGATCTGTCTCATCACCGCTAATTATGTAGAGTGCAAACCACCCCAATCAGACTGTAAGACGACATCAAGAATGATGGAGGCAAAAAGTCTGAAACATGATAAAACGAAGAATCCCCAAACCACCTTGGCACGGACAGAGAACTCTGGTTCCTCATAGTTGGAGAGAGATGAGCATCAGATGAGAGAGATCAGAGAGAGATGATCCACTGTCTTTTGGAGGGAACTGTCCATTCTGCATAGACCGTCCATCTCTTTTTAGTAAAAGCACAGTGCAGAATATATGCAAGCTCAGCGACAGTCACGAATTTTTCAGTAAACAGAAAACCTACATTGCGCTGAAAGGAGCAACGGTCTTCAAAACATAGTAGCAGGGTTCGCATGAATACGATAAAAAAATTCATGAAAAAGATTTTCCATAAGACTTATACCAGGGGTGTACTGATAATTATTTTTTTTAATTTTTTTCCCACCGACCCATACCGGGCTGATCAGTCAAAAAATGACTGTCACGCCGAACCAATTGCCGATACCGATTTTACTGAAATGATAGCCAATGCCGATCGAAAATACCGGCAACTGGCAACTACAAAGAAGATAAAGATTGTTCTCCGTTTGTGGTAATATGTGCTGTTTTGCCTTTCCAATGCCAATCTTATTAAAAACTCTTAGGTTCTTATCATGAAAAGGAAAGATAAATTTACGCAAAATTTCAAAATTCAGTACAGCAAAACAGTATCGCGAATTTACAATGAACCAAGATTGTTTTCAGTTCAAACACATTCGTCTTTTTCAGGCTAGACATTGGTTTTCAGAATTTACAGTTTTTCTTACATCGCAGGAGGCTGCGGAATTGAGTGAGGAATTTAAACTTGCCGCTAGCGGCCTCCGATCATTTTAAGGGCGTCAGCCTACCACTTTCGTGAAGGATGCTCAGAGTCCTAGCTGGCAGAATTATTGCCAACGATGTGCCGGAAAAGCAAGCTAACCAGCGACGAACCATGTGGCGTTTGATTATTGGCCGGTGGCACATAGGATCGTTGCCGACGTGACTGTTCCGTCCAGTGACTTGATACAAGAAACATAGTCCATTTTAAGTCATATTGCCGATTGGAATTCATAGCTTAATACACTCGAATACAATTTTTGCGTTCACAACAGTCCGGTTATTTCATAATAAGTATTCACTAGTTTGTTAGCCAAGAGTTGCGTCAGATCACGAACAAAAGCCATGTTGGTTCAGAGATGACAAATGCATGACGTCAGAGGGGCTCCTCCATCGAGTTAGCAAATGACGTCAACAGTCGAAGTCTTGTTTGTTGGTCTAGAAGAGGCCAGTGTAATGGAGGCTGAGGCCAAGAAGGAAGATTCCGTTCGAGCGCCGAAGCACCTGCAATCGGTACTTGAAAGGCGACGAGATTCAGCAGCATTGGTCATTGAACGGCATGAGCGAGTCCATCCCTTTAGCAAAAGGGAAACGTTCTTTCACGGGGAGAGAAGGCGGTGCGGAAAACTCACAGTAAATGGTACCAACAACCAGTTGCTTAACCCTTTTGAGTCGAACGCCATTTTTCATTTTCCTGCTAAAAACGTCTGAACCGCAACATGGCTGCCATGAACAAGTTGCTTGCCTCACGAAAATAAATTGTAATAAAAAAAAACTATGCGGTCTAGGAGTATAAAAATTCGCAGACATAATAATTATATTGTAAATTATTGAGCAAAAATATAATTGAGATAATCGTCCTACGTTTTCATTATTTAAAAAATCCTAAAGTTCGACAACGTAAACAGCGCTAACCAAAGTTTCAACTTACAGTACTCAGAATGATAACACCCACTGGATCTTCTTCCGTCACGACGCCTGTTATTATTTCCGAAATCATTATTTTATGTTTTATTACCGTTACGATAGTTCAAAGTTCATTTATTTCATCAATATTCACGATCTTGAAAGCCGCGTTGAAAGCTCGCTCCCGTGGGACGCAATCATTCCGTAGACATCATTGTGACCGGCTGCCCGCAACGCAACGCGATCCTACTAGGGCCAATGGATGCAACCTTGACTCGCTTCGTGTGACGTCACTTGTGAATGGCAGAAGAGTCACGTGCCGTTAACAAACCAATCGGCGCTCGCCATGCCAAAGAACTGAACAAAGGGCGCTGAAACAGCACATTTTATACGAGGAATACAGGCGGTGACGTAGGAGTTGATGACGTCATTTTTCGCGGGGTGTAAATTGGGATTCCCCTCTCTCGAAGGAGACCAATATGGCAGCTGTATGGTGTGTCGTTCGAACCAAGGGCTATTTTCAGCAAACAAAACGCAATTTCACGTTAATTTTGGCGACGATGCCAACAAAAACATTGATTAAGGTAATAAAAAGATGATATAGAATTATATAAAATGAAATATACGTTCCAAAATGCCTAATTCAACGGGAATTACACCTCCAATGTACGCAATTGGATTTTTTTTTTAACAGGGCGTAGAACTGAGCGAACGGTATATCGTTTGTCCGGCTATTTTGGTTTGGAATAAGTACGACGATATATCGTCGCTCCGACTCAAAAGGGTTAAGGGATGGTGAACCGTGGAAGTCGGGGGAGGCCGACTGAAAGAGAGAGAGCGCCGACGACGACAATCCCGAAATGCAACGAGTCAGCGGCGGCAGGTAGAAGCCGGTCCGGTTGTCTAAGGTCCAAGATGGGCAGTGCAAACAACGGTCGTTACCAATTAGTGGCCGAAGACCGGGATGGAAGTGTACTTGCGTCAATGACGAAAGAGAAAAAGGGAAAAACGAAGAGTGTCAACACTGTGGCGTGCAAGAGGAAAAAAGATGGCTTTTGGGTATGTTGCTTTTAAAGGAGGGGGGCGCGCATGCACACTTGTGTTACGCAGCTAGTTGGCTCTAAACTTTAAAACCTCTAGGAAAAGACAGCATTTGGAAAGGGAATGCAGAAATTTATTGGTAATGATATCTTTAACGGCACATAGAAACACAATTTTAAAAAGTAAAAGAAAGTGGCACGACGTTTATTAATCGGTACCCATAAGCGATATAACAATGGCGGCACTGCAAGCATTAATAAGGAATGCGATACAGCACCCCAAGCGACAGCTAGGGGTACTAGATTATTGGACAAATAATTAAATCTATTTAATTTGGGCATTGAAAGGCATAAAATAAGCGATTTTAGCACATATTACTGAAGGTTAGTATTTTGCAAATGGTAAGAAAATAGGGTTTTGCTAAGTTTCCAGTATTCCAGTCAACTTTACAATACAAACGTACACCTTAATCAAGCTTACCTTCTGAAACAGGAATTGCCGCACCATATCTACATGAAGTTCTGCAATTTCTTGATGAACAGATTCGTGCAAATCATCCATGGCTTCATGCACTACCTCTTGCACCAACTGTCGCATCTGCTCCATAGAAAATGGCATGGCACAAGCACCTCCTGCTCCCACAGGAGCAGGCTCACCCGCTGAAGCTAGCGTCCCAATGGTTTCGCCACTTGACAATGAGCTACTCACGCCGTCTGCTGTTGGCTTGGCAGTGGTAACTGGAGTAAGGCGATCCTGAGGAGTACTCGTATACGAAGAGGACATGAGCATCATGGGCAAGCCCAAAGGTGGTGTAGCACAAGCCCCATTTGTCAGTGGAGAAGAACCCTTCAGAAGTATGTAAAAGAGACATGTTAATATTCTCAAACACCAAGTTCACTATAAGGCAGAATTTTTATTTGAAAAAAATATAACTTTTTACTCTTTATAACTCTTTACTATTTCTGATCTGGTGACTTTCCTTCAATTTTACAAACACAGTGGTAGAAGTCGATATAAAATAAAAAGACATCATGCTGGACCAATCTTCAGGATATTTATCCAAATTTTAACTACATTTCAGTCTTAAGTATCAATTAGGCAGATTATCAAACTAACATAAAATGTTCCTTTTACAATGCCTTTTTTATTTAGGTAGTTTTTTTTTTTTTAGCTGAAGGGTGGTTCCCAGATTGTTTTGCACGTTAACTGAGTATTTCATTTTGCTACCAACTTCTTAAAGAGTTTTTCAGTACCAGTATTAATCATCATTTGGGGAACTTTAAAATGTAGCACTAATTCAATTTGTAATTTTCGTCACATACTGCACGATACAGCGATCTCCAACATTCAAAACACGTAGACCTAACGTTAACGGTAGCGATAGCCGTGTGACGGGCGGCTATACCGGGTGGCTGTCACACTGATAGTATAAAAGCCCATGATGGCAGATAGTGGCGACTGACTGACTGAGCACGTTGCTTAGCAACTGCCAAGATCCATGCAGAGGCATTCTCCCTAATTACGTGAATGAAACAGTGCTAGTGCTTTATCATGTATTACCGTATTTGTTATGCCGGTACAAAAATGAAGGCTTAGGCCGTGAAAAGAAATAAGTTTGTTTCTGGGGTATTTTCATTCAAAAAGTAACCAGGCCACCAGGCTTTTTATTTTATTTGAAGTAACTAAAGTCTTACTTTCAACTGCTCAAAACACTTGCATTTTAGTTTTACGGAAAAACTTGCAAAACACTTAATTTTGTGAAAAATACGGACATTTCAGGACAAATTTTCGAAAATCAGGAATTTCAAGAATATCAGGACAACTTCTACCACTGCAAACATTAGCGGGGCCATCAGCAACTAATTTGGCACACAGACCAATGGAAACGGAAGGGGTGGGGGGGGGGGGGTGATTGAGGTAATGGCGCGTCGACAACTTGGTCATTAGTGACGGAAACGGAAGGGTAGACTCAACCCAGAGTTCATACAGTTAAGAGCCTCAACTCAAGAGCTGCCATAGAAACTAGCCTCACACACGCCTTATCATTTATCAAGTGGTTTACGCCAATCGGCACAAGTCTAAATTTTGCAGAAGTTCAACTTATCTCCGATTTAAAAATATTAAGTTCTCAAGAATTTGACACTGAACTTCGATAACCAATGTATTTTTCCTTGATTACCTTGTTAGTTATAGACATGAATTCTAGTCATAATCTAATTATTTCTTCGTGAGTTGCATGCCAAGTTGGCGCTTTTCGAAAATTGAAGCTTGCCTTTGCAGGTCTTCAAATTTAAGGCATACCAGTATGCACACAAAACATGGCAGCATGACGGTTTTCAGGAACATAACAGTGTACATGAGTTGACACACAGAAGTAGTAAAATGTTAAAGTCGATCTTTGATTTCTAAAGATTTTTTGATTTTTTGGATATTTTACTGGCATTGCTTTTTGTTTATCAAGTCGAACACACTACAGTAACCTACGCATGAAAGCAATTTCTTGAAAAAAAATATAAATAAGCTTTAGCTTTGTGTAAATACAGTATTAATGCTGCAGTGAGATCTGTGGTATCGGAAACTTTGCTGAAATAGACATTGTAACTCGGGAACCGTTAGACATTACAACACGCAGTTTGTGGCGTTTTGCACAGGAAATCACCGGGTATCTTCCTAACCACTTTTCAACTGCTAGTTACTATTTAAAATTGCTTAGTTTAATAATTATTAGACTTTTAAAGAAAACTACACCATTGAAAAAAAATTACAAATTAAATTTTGATATCTGTATACGCACTGGTATCGCTAAAAATTTTAAAACCAGATTGGTATCACATCGATAGTTTGGTATTAGTGCAGCCTTAGTAATACAATAGATCCTATATTTTGAGCAGGGGTTTAATAACACTTGACAATAGCCAAGTATATACAGGGTGACGTAACTAAAGTGTTACGAGCCGATATCCTGTGAACAGATAATGAGAGAATAATAATGATATACATGCAATGATGGATGTGATGGGGGATGTTTACACGCGAGAAAAGGAATGACCTTGAATTGATATTTCAAGGTCATCCTCGTGCTATCTTCCAAATGAGATACAATACGGTAAAAAAGTAAATCAGAAAGTAGGACGCAAGGAGATAATATGACCAACAACAAAAAAAAACAAAACAAAAAAAAAACAGATTACAAATCGGATAACAAATAAAATAGTTACGATGATGTTTAAAAGCTAACTCTGTCATGCTGGCTGTACTGTAATGAAGCCAACTGCCAAGAATTTTTGTTGACCATATTCTTTCCTTGCGTCCAACTTTCTAATAAACTTTTTTGCCATATCGTATCTTTTTTAGAAGATAGGGACCATTCACAAAGTATGTCACGCTCCGAAGGGGGGGGGGGGG
>JAHWFP010030834.1:0-11518 GCA_023313725.1 Lithobius niger
GGTAAGTCAATGTGTTGAGTCAAGCCAAGAGGCGCAATAAGTTTAAGAAAATCTCGATGTGGTTTAGCCTGTGCAATCAAAGTTTGCCAATTTACTGGAGACAGATTGAAGTCCCCCAATATAATATTAGAGGATCGATGCTTGAATGCGGAACAAATGTAAGAACCCAAGAGCCCCCCAGCAGGTAACGAAAAGCTATCTGGTAAGTAGCACAGTATAAAATTAATGTTTAACGTGGGCAAAAAAACACAAAAGACCTCACAATCTGAGACAGTCGAAACCATTGCGAGATTTGTATCCCGTCGATAAGCTACCAAAATGCCGCCTGCCCGGGTTGGTCGATCACAGTGACATAAATTGTAGGGGAGATTGCCCACAATCATTGCATTTGAAAAAACCTCACTGAGCCATGTCTCCACAACAAAGATTAAGTCATATTTACATTCAGCTAAAATGGCCCAGAAGTCACTTAAGTTTTTGGGGACGCTACGCATATTGAGTAGAAGACATGAGACCTGGACCGGGATTAGAACATGCCGTATTTTAGCGTAAACTGTGTTACTGTACCTCTAAAAAGCCTTTGTTTAAACGTTTTTGATTTTCTTTTCACGACTTTTCTTCATGACTATTGTCTACCAAAACGGCAAGAAAGCAAAAAGAAAGGGGCAAGAAAGTTGGGGGGGGGGGGGGGGTGGCTTAAGTCCCAATTCACATTGACTTTCGACAAAACCATCTCCAACATTATATTCCGTACACTCTTCCGAAATATCGCATTCTATCCACAAGTCAATCAAATCCTCGAATACCAATTCCGACTCCGAATATAACACTATATCCAAAAAAAACCTTTTGTTACTTTCGGCTCTGCATTGTTGGACTACTACATGCACCACAGCATTATTGACATAGCGTATTTCTTTACTATCATGCAGGGTTATGGACATAGAGAGAAAATAAGTTGTCACGTGCTTCCCTCGTGCAAAGACCAAACATTCGCTCGGGAATGTGGCCCAGACCATTGTTAGTTCTCAGCACTCGGTTATCATGTGGTAACTTATGCAATAACTCCTCTGCACCATACATTCTAAGATGGACAACTGCAGTCTTCTAGGTTACCAGTCTCAATTTACTTATCCACTTGCTCGTTGAGTAAATATAGGATTACATTTAAAGGAGACCCTTGCTTTTCTTAAGACGTGTAATCATGCGTTTGTAAAAAGTTAAGGTGATAGAAGTTAAGGTTTGTATAGGATTACCTTAGAGGAAAATTAGTGTGGGTAATCTACTCAAACAATTCCTGGCAAAACTGGTGTGGTGTGCAATTGAACGTATTGGTGCTAGGATTTTGAACATGGGAGCTTCTGCATTATTGTTACTGTGCCGTCTGGTAGACAAGCTAGAAGTATTTCTTCCCAGCTTCGGGCCAGTTCATTCTTCACGGCTGGAATTTCATTTTAGAAACGCAACGCAACGCTTTAATATAGCAAAAAGTGGTGAGAAGTCGGGAGGCGAAGACCCCAATTACGATATCAGTCGGACTTGATTTAAACAAACCTAACTCCATAGTCTAATCAAGTAAATTTAAATGATACTTCTTGCCACAAGAAATTTGCATTCAGCAATTACAGCATCAGTATTATTTTTCACATTTATTCACCAGCAATAATATCATGACAGCATAGTTTTTTATCGATAAATTTTATCAATCACTCATTACCTTCCCAACTTGATAAAAACACCTCGCACAAGTGATCGATATTTTTTCAGCTTCGGAATGCAACTCGTGATTGAGAAAATTTGTTGATACTAAATTACGTTCGAGTTGTATTTGAAACGAGAATAACCGTCTCCTTTAAACATCGTTTCAACTTGAATAATAAGGCAGTGGCTCCTCGCTTGAATTCACAATAATAAAAGTATACAAATTGTTGCGACATGCACTTACTGCTTCGTTTAGTGTTTATAGAAATGGTATTGTCTACCGCTGCCTTCATAAATAAAGCAGTTTTGTTTTCCTGACAATCCCTCACAAATTTACCGAAACCGAAAGTAACTCGCTGCTACGAGAAAGTAGCTTGTCAGAGCACTTCTACGAAAGTAAATAAGAGTTTTATTTTTAATGAAAATGTTGTTTCTTATATTTAAAATATATTATGCTCCGTAACAATACCAAGATTTACAACAATTATTATTAATTTATTTTCTAATAAATCCGGTTAATTCAAGTACCGCGTAATATTTTACGTACTGGAGGATTGCCTTTACCACTATGCATTGCATAGTAGTAGTAACCTAACCTAACCTAATGAGTGCAGCCTACCCTGGGCAAACCATCTTCTATGCTTCGAATAGTAGCAGCGGCAGGCCTAACCTAATGAGTGCGGCCTACCCTGGGCTACCCATCTTTTGACACCATGATAACAAAAGATTAGGCGCACATCACCAGAAACTCAAATAAAATGTTATTTGTCTTCAGGTACGTCATATAGGTTTAGAAATTGGTTTAGGCATACCAAATGCAATTTTTTCAGAAGTCCGTTATGCTGTGTAAACATGATGTAAGGTGAGTCGATCGTAAAAACTAAGATGAAGGGATGAGGCTGATAGTTTAATCTGATAAAATACCGTGTGGTCGTTTAATCGGTGTAAAGAGGCTTCATTGTTTCGTGGCTGCTGTAAAATGGCTTCCCATTGGTTATTTGTTTTATAAATTTATGAAGGTATATTCTCAGTGTAAACCTAAACAGCCTAATTTTAACGTAGGTTATCCATGAATGTAAAAAGTTAAGTCGTTAAACGAATGGCCACGTGACGTTGTTACTAAGAACATGAAATGGAACATGCAATCACACATACAAACATACATTGCTTGGCTACTGCAGTAGTAAAGTGCAAATGTGCACACAAACATCCACACATGTGCACAGTCACTCAGACACTCAGGATTAACACTTAAGATTCTAATATCTAACAATTTATTTTGCACGGGCACTTGTGTATGCTTGTTCCTACTCCTCAGGATCTAAGAATCCTATAATGATGACAGTAGTGCTAAATAAAAGATTAATAAATTACGATTGTGTTATGCCTAGTTTCATTGATGTGACTGTAGTGTTTTGCCCTTCAGGTACAGCAAAACTACCAGGAAAACTGCCCATGTTGCTAAAATTCAATTTGTCAAACTGATCAAAAGGACAGTTTGTCTGAACAAACCTTGACCTTCAAAAATAAACTTGATACGAAATAAAATAAAAATTAAAAACACTCAAGCTTACGAATGTTTTGCATCAGTACAAAGTACAGTAACACAACATTATACATCGCAAAAGTAGAAGAAAATCAAATTAATTTAACGTCTAATAACGCTATTGGCGTTTTCACTTTCTTTTTGTTCGAGTCACTTTTCACACGTGGTATGAAGTTTGATTTATTAATTAATCAAGTTAAATTTCGTGACAAACCATTTTGAATCTATGATCAACATTTTTCTACATGAGAAATGAATATTTTGGTTTTAAACCTACTTTGTGAATTTATGATTTTGAATTTAAGCATTACGCAACGAAAAAGAAAAATTGAGACTTTAGATGCTCACGAAATTAAATTATTCGAATGTGGATTGACGTGAGAACAAGTGAGCAAAGTGAGTGTTATGGCCAGTTAAACTTGCAAAACCATTATGGTTTTAACTAGGACGTTATCTTACTACCTTTGAATCTTTAACCTTCTTTCTTGACATATAAATCGTTGGTTTCACAATTGCCAAGATAAAATTAAAAAAAAACTTCTTACGCTCTTCTGTAACTCCCCAACCCTGAATGATATGGCTAGTTAGTTCTGTTTGCAAAACCACTATGGTTCTAACTAGGTTGGTAACTGATTTCCTTCCAGTCTTTAACCTCCCTTCTTGACATACTAATTCATCATTGGTTTAAACACTGCCAAGATAGAAGTAACAAACTTCTTACATTCATCTTTTTGTCCCCAACCGGAAACCCAAGCAAGTTCTCCCTCATAGTCGAAGCCAGGTGTTGGAAGACATGGAGGGCGAACATTCGTGCTAAACGGGATCCTCTTTTCAACTTTAACCAGTCCAATGTCATTGTGAATAGCTACATCATCGTAATCTGGGTGGGGAAGGAGATATTCTGCTTTAATACGAAACTCTCCACTACGTGTTACTCTGATGTCATGTTCAGCAAAAACTGCTACAACATTTCCAAGATCTCCCCTGTAAATGTAGTGAAGACCTAAAAGATTAGTAAACTTTAGGAGTAATAAGTTCCATGAAATATTCTTAAAAATGTAAAAGCCTCAAGCTCAAATGATATAAAAAACTTCCAATAATGGAATTTTAATAATGTATAATAATAATAATAATAATACATAAAGTAATAATGATATAATATATACAATACTAATATGATAATACATGGAGCACTCCTAATAATGAAGAAATTGAAAAAAAAAACACTTTACTAATGTCGAAATATTAGAAGTTCTTATATCACGTGTGGCTTTTTCTTTTTTACTTTAGCATATTTTCTGAATTTTTCTATTACGGCCTTTGAATAGAATTGAAAAATACGTGACTCGTGTATTTTTAAAAATTCTTTTAAAAGAGAAACGCATTACTGCAGTTAAAAATCTTGGAATCATGTATTTCATAGAATGGGGATTCATTTCGTAACTTAAAAGTAAAAAATCTTAAAGTTAGCACTACAGGAACTCTACATGTTCTAGAATGCGTCATACTACAAGTGTATTTTTTCACTTTTACATCCGAGAAAATCGTGTGTGAAATCTTTTAGTGGTTGCAGTGTTATTAAAAAACACGGACACAGCACTACAGGAATTGAACAACTACTAGAATGTAATGTTCTGTAAGTGTATTCGATCTCTCTTTTACATCTGAGACAATTGTTGTGTGGTTCTGGCTTAAGTCGGCATCCCACAGACATTGTTCTCCATCCACCTGGGATGATTCGGGATCTGGAATCTTAACTCTGTTGCGATAGCTTGTAGCCCTAGGGTGATAGGTGGTTCCCACCTACAGGCCTGGACGAGGTCTGCTGTAATGCTAAAATTACAAGATATTTATACTTTCGTACGGCACATGGAAACACAAACATACCGGATGATTTCCGGCAGATTCTTGTTCTAAAGCCTACCGATAATGAAAATTACATTTTACTACCCAACCTCCCCTCTCTCGTCACCACCTAAAGTTGCAGAGAAATACGAGATGCTAGTCTATCCCATCGTGTGTTTTATATAGAAGAATCCACACATATGCAGTGGATAACAAACTGAGACCTAAATCTTTTATCTCTAGAGGAAACCGAGAATAGGGAGAGTGAATCCTAAAAATTGTTGGTAATGGATATTTTCGATAAGCGATAGAAACAAGAATCATGCAGAGATCATCCGGCATTCTTAAGTTTTCTTGGTCTTCCAGTTTGGTCAGGGCTTTTTTAGTGAGCCCCTCTTGACAGGGCCTAAAAATATATTACTCCCCCTCATCCAGAGGGCCGAAAAAAAGAATGACCCCTACCCAACTTCTTCTGGCTCCCCCTCCGGTGATAAATAATGACTGGTTCCTTAGACCTATACACTTTTTAAGGCTTATATCCATATTGTATACATTTAAAGGTAAAATACTAATTTAAAATAGTAGAATACCGGCCTGAAGGCTCAACCCAGTGACTCGCATTTATTTCCCAGACTAATATGAAAAAACATCAATGTTTTCGTTAATATTGTTACTCATTTTTAATCCGTAGTTTTTCTTAATGTTGGCCTAGTTGTATTTGTTTTATTTCATGTATACTATAATCTTATTCATAAAAAAAACTTACGGTCGGTATATAGGTATATACGTACCTCTTCTCTGGAAGTAGAAACCTAAAAAGGCTAAAGAGGTGTCGAAAGACAGGAAATTAATCCATATTTCGCATAGGCGTATTTTCGTAGTTCTGGATAAAAATTTTGCCTTCGAAAAAGACGAAAAACCCCGTTTTGACTGTTGTTGAAACCAATTTTTCGAATTTTATTGTTACCTTCAGAATGTCAAATTTTACTGCTGGGAGGATAGTCAATATTGTTGCGCCACGTAGGCAGTGTGTGGTCCAACATTGTGGTATGGCTGAGAATCTAAGTAGCCCTCTCACAAGACTGAAGTAGGTGCAGCGAACGAGTGGAACTAATAAGTCAAAATTGAATGTTCCATCAAGTTGTTATCTGAAACTTACTTTGTGTGAATTAATAAACTGTAATTCTTCTTAAATCTCTCGGCACGAGTAAAACGTATGTGGTTTAATGTTAAACTGAATGTTGCAACGCAAATTGGGTGCATTGTAAACTTACACCCAATGAGGGCAACCTGACACTCGTAAATGAGGCTTTACATTAGTTTTACTGTGTAAGATGGTTTTTTAAACCACTAACGTGTTAGTGGTTGATTAATTCTTTCCTATTTATATATTTTAAATTCGTTGTAATTGATGTTCATTGCATCACTGTTTTAATTTTCACTAACAATTAGACGTATTGAAAAACTGGAATAAAATACACTACTAAACAGAACTGGAAGATCAACAATTGCTGTGCATTGACTCTCAGTTCTAATACCAGTCACAACCTAACATCTTGAATACTTTTATGTAGTAAGGTAGGAGTACTGGTTGACTGACATAATGCTACTTACACGATGCAATGAGCCGCAGTCAATACAAATAAGTCATTGATTACTATACCCCCACAGAATGGTTCAGATGTAAGTTGAGTTAGTGCTACCTGCAAAGAGAAAAATACCAGTGTTGATAAACCATGTTGAAATGTCAAATGAGGGATTTATAAAGAATTACTACTATTATTATTTCTATTTACTAAAAAAATGTTGGGCTAACGTGTTATGTCCCAAAACTAAGCATCACTGATCCTACCGAAGAGAGAAAATACGAGAAGATTCTAAAACACAACGTGTAAACAAACTTAAAGCACACTAAATCAGAAAACAAAAACGAACTCCTTTGATATTTAAGGTAATTTTTACCTGATCCGAACTCAAAACAGCAGAGCAGACAACTAAACTTTCATGTGAGGTTTCATATACCGCAATGTTGCTGTTTGGTATAGTCCATGAGAAACCGTAGTGTTGGTTTCTTGTGTTCGTAATTTTAACTTTAGAAACGATAGGTTTTTTTGGTGCATTCTGCTTGGCTAAACGACATTGAGGAAAATTCGTTAAAGCTATTCACTTTAGTGTGCTTACTACAGACCTAAAGATTAAATAATTCAGGGTTCAGGGGAGGGTGTGAAAAACTGGAAATATCGTTGAAAATTAAGATTAAATTCCATGCCTGATATCTTGAATCTACATTTTTGAAAAGTGGTGTTATGTGTCATCTATAGGATGAACCGATAGGAGACTCTTTCATTCAAAGAAATTTGAAAAATTTATCCCCGAAAATAGCCTACATTATTGAATATATTAGTCTTACAATTATTTTGAATGTTGGGGTATGGTTTTAATTCTATTGACGTGTTTAATGGTTGAATACAACTGTGGACTTATAGCACAGTATACGAAGCCTATAATGAATAAAAATATTTTCTTTGGCAAACCATTAATTTGAAGAAAACTAAATGTTGCGTGTGCAGCACACGTAATTAGGAATCTATAACGTATAGGACATGATTTCGTCCAAAATCACCAGAAAAACTTACAGTTGATGAAGGAGCCTGTTGGTGTCTCACACTAGATCAGCATACACTGGCCACTTTAACCTGCTTCAATCAAAAGTGAAGTAACTTGATGTTTAAGTGTTTAGCGTATGTTTACTGTCATGCTGACGTGATCAACTCTTTATAACTCCTATAGAGGTTTGTAATATACTTCAGTTTGTTTTTCTATCTAACATGTTTTTCCTACACAAAAAACCTCCTTGAGACCTAAAATCATGTTATTCTTCTTTTGGCATCTCGAATCACATTTGATACTGTTTTTTTCATTAAAAAAAAACTTTTGACTCAGTCCCTCATACTGAGAGATTATGCGCAAAATGTTTTTAAATTTCTAGTGAAATCATCGCTTAGCTACATTCATAAAAATGAGGCACGTCAGCAAATGGTGCCCACCAGTCATTTCAGGGGTGTCACTGGGCTCCGTCCTTGGGCCACCCCTCTTTAACATCTGCCTTTAGTTTTTACCTTAACGCATTGAATCATTCAATTCATTCACACTTGATGATCTGAAGCTTTTTGCATTCTGCCACAAACTATAATAAACACCATTACTCCCTCAGATTTATTCTCAATGTGTGTGTTTTAATGATGTATTATTAGTAGCTCTTGTCCTGACTTTCATTTTGGGCCCGAATTAAATTTAGATCTGTTTCAAAGGCATGTCTGCTTTGCAAGTCTTAAACCAATATCAGTTTCATCCAAAGCCTATTATTTAACACTGCAAGATTATGCTATAAAGTTGTTGAAGAACTTCGACATGCGCCATGCCATAAACATGGAGATATAAGCAAAAAATGTGTGCATGCAGTTCAGGTAAACCATCCAAAGGCAGTGGTAAATGCCTAACTTGTTACATCAATGCTGCCCTTTGGATGCCTTCCCTGAGCTGAATGTTAGGGTGGGGTGTAGACATCTTTTGTAGAATTCTTCATTGGCAGGGTATGGAAAAGTTGCTTTTGGGCAACATTACCATACAAAACAAAATGTCATCACTCTGGGGTTATTTTTTTAGGTGTCCCAAGAGCCTTCAACTTTAAAATTGTATAGCAAAGGGCGGAACAGCAATAAAGACAAATATAACGATTTGACCGTTTTAAAATTTATTTTTTAAAATTATCTCATTCAATTCTCTCAGAAACTAGGTCAGTATGTCATAATTGCAAAGAATATTTTTTCTTAAAAACTGTGGGAATAATTTAGTATCGAAAACTGGCCAAAATGTCCTTTTAGGGAATTTAAGCTCATAACTACTACTTACACTTTTGTAAAAAAAAAATTATTTTTTCACGGGATGGAAAGCCAATGGGCTCGAAATTGGTAACTAAGTACGGATGCAAACCTATTTATGTTGCCTTTTGGACTTAAATGTCAGACTGCCTGAGGGGGAATCGAACCCACGACCTTTGAAATCAAAGGTCGAGGTCCTACCGCTGAGGTAGTCTGACATATAAGTCCAAAAGGCAACGTAAATAGGTTTGCATCCGTTCTTTTATCAATTACTGCTTCCTTTCTTATTCACTAAGTGTTTCAAACGAGATAATGTCAAAATTAAATTTAAAACCAGTCAAATCAACATTTTTGCCTTCGTTCAGCTTGAAGCCCCTTGGGGCACCTCAAAAGTGATCCCAAAGTGATGTAAATTTTTTGTATAAAATACTGACGCCAAAGAGCTACTTTCCACACCTTGCCAACGAGGAATTCTAATAAAAGGTTTTTAGACTTTACCCTGCTACACACATGGCTTGCATCTCCCATGCGTATGACATGATTACTATTCAGCTTCTGGACTGGAAAAAGGTTGAAGTAAGGATACGAATGGAAAGAAACGTCATCTCTTGGTTATTTGCAGCAGTTAAGTTGATAAAAGTAGCCCTATTTTGACAAACAAAATAGAACACAGTGAATGAGCTAGAGATAAACTACCAAGCTGATGTTGCTAAAACCTAAAACAACATCCAAAGAGCCTTAGCTCCTGCGTGCGCTTAGTTTCACGTTCCGCAACATCTTTCTAATTGAATTCATGCACCTATCAGTAATAGTTTAAACATTACTTTTAGGATGACCATAAAAGCTACCTCCAAAGTTTGTTTGGGTTTCATAATTGGGTTCACAATTGGTGACTTCGTGCACGGGAATGGTGTCATTAACACCCATTGCAATTTATTTTGCATTAGAAGGAACTTCTGGGACTAAATGAATATCCTACAGTTAACTCTGTGTTTAACGCATGCCAGTGTATTTATAAGAAATAACCAATTTTTTTACCATGTATTTCGCTCGCAAGCCACGTTGTTTTATGATGGTGGAGTAAAGAGAAAAGTGCATTAACATATTAGCAACTTGCATGCCTAATGGTTATTTTACCTGCCAAGGAAATTCATTTTCAGCTGCTTCTTGTCCACCTACAATTCGCATGTCATCTGGATTGGCTATACCACACTCTGCAAATTGAAAGCAACTAATTAGGAATTGGAAGCTCTGTTATTACATGACCTATTTAAGTTTTATATCCTGCATTTTTCTGCAACATATTGAAACTATTATTTCTCTAGTCATACAAGTTTTGCTCGAGTTACATCATCAACCATAGCCTAATAATAATAATAATAACTACACCACATAAAAAATAGATCTTCGGTACCTTTGGAATACAATTTTTATTATCTCTCTCTCCCAAAAAAGCTTCACCAGTAAGTCTAAGCTTGTTCGTATTGTACGTTAAACATAAAATGCAACGACATTTATGAAAAATAAAACAAAAGCATAAAACCTAAACAAACACAATCGAAGAAGGGATTAATAATTTATAGCTGCTACGCATCAATTACTATCCAGTTTAGCTAGCACTTTCTTTAATTCATTACAATCTTTTAGCTCTTACATTTTTTTTAAGATTACTGGTTAATTTTATTTTTTTTAATTACCACATGCATGCATTTTTTGGCTGGGTGGCATTATGCATTATATAAATTATTTTAAAAAGTTTGTAATTTGATTGACTGTATGACTAATCCTATATGTTCCAAATTTCTACTGTTAATACGATAGTCTACTTGCCTTAACGTTTTATTGTCAACATGCCAAACACTTATACAACATCCGATGTTATACCACCACCCATGTTAACATACTGTTATGTTATGCATCACTATCACAGACAAAAAAAATTCATCACCCTAGAGCCATGTCTTGAAGTGCCCCCGAAGTACTTCAAAGTTTAATATTGTACGGCAATGGGCCGAAAGGCAAAAAAAACATAATGATATAAATGTTTTAAAATCTAATTTTTAAGATTATCTCGTTCGATTGTCTCAGAAACTACATTAGCATGCCAGAATTATCAAGAGTTTCATTTTTTTAAAAAAACTGTGGGAATAATTTAGAATGGAAAATTATCCAAAATGGCCATTTAGGCAATTTTAGAACAAACTACTACTTACACTCTGCAAATTGAAATCAACTAATTAGGAATTAATTGGAGCTCTGTTGTTACTTCAGCTATTTAAGTTTTATATCCTGCGTTTTTCTGCTACATTTAAAAACTTATTTTTCTCTAGTCTTACATGTTCTGCTCGAGTTACATCATCAACCCATAGCCTAATCACAATAACAACAACACCAAATATCAACATAGATCGTCAGTACATTTGGAATACATTTTTTATTATGTCTCTCTCCCAAAAAGCTAAAACTTTAAATAATTATTTAGATTGTTTTATCTTCAATAACGTTCAGATCATTTCCTAAGCACCAATTTTTAATCATATGTAAA
>JAHWFP010030839.1:0-20354 GCA_023313725.1 Lithobius niger
TATTTAAGTTATTTTAAGCCGTTTACGTATGTTGCATACAACAGTGCATAATGTTTAGTGCTGTGTTGCGGTCTTCCACATGGGAGCTGTTTATGCCTGATCAAATTGGCCGTTGTGTTGAATTCGTTGTTGTTATGGGTTGGTCCACTTGCCAGTTACCTATGCCGATGATGTGGCCATGTGGTTGATTGATGACGATCTTCAAAAAACCCTACTTGCTACACTGGTGGGTGTTATTGAGGCATGGTTTCAGGTACGTGGGATGGTTTTCTCTCCTGACAAACCTAATCTGGTTATAGTTTGCTAAAGTTCCCGTGGTGCATATTTCGTTTTATATAGGAATGGTTTTTCGATCAGCACTTGGGTAACCCAAGGACGCTGATCAAAAAACCATGGTATAGGGAAGCAGATAGTGTTTTTCTCAACTGGTGTTCAGCACCTTGGGTGTTTGGCTAGGTCGTTAACTTTCTTGGATGAAGGAAGTGTGCCGGGTAGGGTAATATCCAGCAGTAGGATGAGGGCTTTGAATACTTCTGGGTTGTCCAGTGACATCTAAGCTGTGGTCATTTGTTGAATTTTTACAGAGTTTTCATCCGGGTGAGGCTTGATTTTCATCTGCCTTTTTTGACAACCTCTAGGGCTTCCATTCACGGTGTATAAGTGTCTATTAACGAGTGTCTGAGTGTCTTTAGTGGTTGTTTACAATCGACTTCGTTTGAAGCAATTCACATAAAGATTGGGGAAGTGCCCCTCCAGTGGCTTGCACGTGCTTTGCTCTTGGGTCTTTGCACTAGGGGTTGGCACGTGGGATAAGAGATAAATAAATCCAGATGCAAACCTATTTACGTTGCCTTTTGGACTTATATGTCAGATTGCCTGAGCGGGAAATCGAATCCACGACCTTTGAATCCAAAGGCCGTTGTGTACTGCTGAGTCATACTAACACGGCCTGTTTACATGTGTTTGTTTGCATGTATAGATGCACTTGTTAAATGCTACCTATGGGCGTTTCCTTTTAAAAGGCCGTGTGAGTATGGCTCAGTAGTAGGACCTCGGTCTTTGGTTTCAATGGTCGTGGGTTCGATTCCCTACTCAGGTAGTCTGACATATAAGTCCAAAAGGCAACGTAAATAGGTTTGCATCCGTATTTATTTAACTCTTGTTGCGCCTTTGACTTTCCGTCTTTAACTGGGATAAGAGACTTAGTTGGTCGGGTTCTGCAGGTCTGTTATCAGTTGGGCCCCTTAGCGAGCGAGGAGCTTGGGGCAGCAGGATTTGTCATGCACCTGCTGTTTGATGAAGGGTTTACACGCTTTAGGCTTCTGTTGTCAATCACACAGGCCACACCCCCGCCTTGAACAAGGTCTAAATCTTGTTTCAAGAAAAACACCCTAGAGAACGTATTAATCTTGAAACGCTTGTCATCCACACACGTACACCACTTAGTACCGTATAATAAATATCTAAAAGAATATTTTCCTGTGATTAAAACACTTAAACTCAACTCGTTTACCAGGCATATCGTGCAACCCCCATAACGAACGAATGGATCACACCTATGAAACACGTGACCCTGATTTGCATACAGCTTGCGACTTGGTTTTCCAACGGAGCAGGTGGGTAGTGCATTTCAGCTGCCATTTCTGCCTCTTTTGAGGGGAGAAATTGGTGGTTTTTATCCGTTTTAAATAACTGTTTTTATGCTTTTAATGTAGGATGACTTAGTGGCTTTTGCCATGCTTTAATTTTATTGCTAACCTGATGACGAAAATTGAAAATTTGCGAAACGTTGTTTGTATATTTTTATGTAGCACTGCTTGGTTTGACTTCTTATAATCACACTTCATGACCGTGAGTATGGTGTGTTTACTGGAAAATGAAGTATCCTTTCAGGTATGAATGATCCCTCATGCAGTTTGGATATTCATAGCGATACATCCTTCAGGGAGACTTGCGATGGAGGTTTGGGTGTCTTTGTAGACTGCTAGCAATTGTGTGTTAGCCACTTTCTACCATGTATTCCATTCGTATTCATAGGGGAATTGACGACGATATCAGTAGCAATCGATGCCGGTCCGGTTCTAAACTTTCGTAGCTTTAAGGCTCTGTCAGAATCCACGGCCGGACTCCTACTCCTGTAAAATTCTTTGCGTCGTCTGAGGGTGACTTACTATCTGGTGCGAGAGATAGGGTTGAAGATCTATGTGAGTAGGGGTAACTGTAAGGCTTCAATGGGTCCCAGGTCATCATGGGATGAAAGGCCAGAAGAGATAGCAATGGAGTGTTGGCATGGAAGAAAGAATGGGTACCGATACCTCTGGTCCTACCTGATTTGAAAGTTGACGTGGCGGCAGGTGAAAGGTCATGGTGGGAGGGTGACAGGCAGGGCTTGGGTCAGGGCATGATCTGCTTACAATCCACCCCTCTATTGCTAGTCGTCTGTTTTCGATGGGTTGAAAAGGGTCGATGCGTGGCTGCTGTTCAGGTTCAGAACTGGTTATGCTCCTTTGCTAGGCCATGCGTTCCGTTTGTGTTGTGGTGATACTCTGGGTTGAGAGTGTGGCGGCGCTCAGTTGGATTCAGTTGGTAACATCCTGGCTGACTGTCCCTTGCTCGATGCAAATCTCTCTTCTCTCGTTGCATTCGCTGTCACGACAATGGCTCTATCATCGATTCTTGGAATCCCCCTCATGCACCTACTTGTTGTGTGTGGAGGGTACAGGGAGTGCTTAATTTTTGCAAAGCTTCTGCAAAAAAAAAGAGGAATGAACTGTTTGTCTAACCTTTTTTTTTCTTTAATATTTATTTCGAGTTTTCGCGTATGGCTTGTAGGCCTTTAGGCTCTTTTAGTTATAATAAACAACAAACAATGACTACTGTATTTTCGATTGTTAGAAGAATCAATTGTTACAAGCGCAGGTCATTTGGTTTGTGGCAGTTAACCCAGTTTGGGTTTGTGATCCCTAAAAACAAGGACAACATTTGGTTTGTGGCATATCAAAGGTTCTGGGTTTTCCGCTTGGATTTCTCCAGCTAAATTGTCCCTCTCATTGTTGTGGGACAGATAACCCAGTTTGGATTCGTGCTCCTTAAAAGGCAAAAGCAAAGCATTTGGTTGGATTTCTCGCACTAAAACTATCTCGTACGTGGGTAAAAATAGGAAAATGAAAGCATTTGCAACATTTGCGTACGTTTGAAGTAAGGTTGCAAAACTGAGTCATACAGTTGAGCCAAATATGGAGGAAACACATACACCTTTTTAAGGAAAGTGAAGAAAATAATGCAGCGTGTACTGGGGTACTGCTTTGATTATTAAAAAGGAGTGGCGAAAAATAAGTTTGCTTTTTAACAACAGGGCAAAAAAATACGTACTGATACGAAAATGTTGGTACAGCACACGCTCCTCCTCCCCTGTCCCCACAATCCCTCCTAACTAAATTCTGGATCTGCTCCTTAGGAAATCACCATTCAAGCCTTCTTCGTGTGGTATGTAAGTGACTCGAGTTCTCGCCATCCATTTCAGCAAGGAACGGTACAAATAAAGCCTGAGTAGTACCAGCCATTTTTGCCATATATTGTCTATAAATTGCACTTCCGGAATGTCATGAAAATCCGCTTGGCTGTCCTGTCCTTGTACTAAATACAAATGCAAACCTATTTACGTTGCCTTTTGGACTTATACGTCAGACTGCCTGAGCTGGGAACCGAACCCAGGACCTTTGAAATCAAAGGCCAAGGTACTACCGCTGCGGCCGTGTCAGTCTGGCTCAGCGGTAGGACCTTGGCCTTTGATTTCAAAGGTCCTGGGTTCGATTCCCCGCTCAGGCAGTCTGTGACACATAAGTCCAAAAGGCAACGTAAATAGGTTTGCATCTGTATTTAATTATTTCTTGTGAGCCTTTGGCTTTCCCGTCTTTAATCAGTCTGTCCTTGTACCGTGTACCGTGTTCTTGGTCATTTTTGGGCCACGACGTCTGCTTTGCAGAAAAGATGGACAGAAAAGCTTACAGGTTAAGTCTGTTACTCGGAAAGGAAGGATTCCGGACTATGGCTTTTCATTTTCTTGTTTTGATGTCTACTAGGATCCGGTATTAAGGTTTGGCCAGACTCAGTTAGTTATTTGTAGTTTAGCGATGTAATGTTTGTTTCAGTAAGACCAAAAAGGTTACGCCTCCCCCTTCCCAATCTTCTCTCCCCCCCCCCCTCCCCTCTATACGGCACCTTCCCCAAGGTTGTGAGACCTTACGTTAACATTACATTACGAAGATCTGTAATTGCAATAATGATGTACCAAATTGCATTGGTTTGGAAAATTAGATGGAAAATTTTGGAAAATGTTCAAATTTTTAAGCCAAACTTTGGGAGCCTGAACAAAAAATGAGAATAATTCTGGACCCATGTTTACAGGACTTTTCCGTCTTATTTTCGATCATAAACTACACCCTTAAGGTTCGTGCAGACCTTTTTGTTACACCCTGTACATAAACTGCACTTCCGAAATTAATATCATGAAAATCCGCTTGGCTGTCCTGACTGTTCTTTAAGTGTTACAATTATAATTTTTGCTGCCATGAACTATTCTTCTGAATCACCTAACTTCCATATCTTTTCTTTCTTTTTCTCAAATTATTTTGATTTTTTTGTTTTGTTTTCCATCTTCTTTTGGATTTTAATTTCCTGTTAGGATGCGCGCTTCTCACCCATTTTTCACGGTTCTCAAATTTAGAAAAAAAATGTTTTTTTTATGGGTTGTCTGGAGGTCAGCTGGACCTATTTTTAGCAAAGCTAAAAGCTGTAGAACTTTTAAATGATGACAGATTGTACATACAAGACAGCTTAATGTAGATCAGGTTTTAAAGTCCGCCCGACTACCGTTTAACTGTTAACACACGTCAAAAACCAAGCAACGCCCATCTGCCGCTCTTAAAAAAAGAAAAAGAAAAAGAAGAAATGCAGCATCTCCACCATCTGTTTACCAGCAAAACGTGGTCGAGTTGAATGTTGCTTTTCTATACATACGATTCTAGTTTGTTTGGTACGTCGCCCTCGTTTCTTCATGCTTGTCTTCAAAATTACATGTTTGTTGGCATAGCTTGGCTTTATAAAAAGTAATTAAAGAGAAAATAAAATGGTTTAATTTCAACCTTGAACAATATGCATTGTTAATACAAAAAATTACAGTTGAACTCCAATTCGCTTAGGATTTAAGTAATAGTTATTGGTGACGAACTCAGGGTTACCGATAATTATTATACCTCTGCCGCCCAATAATCGCCGCCGTGGTATAAGTAAGAGATATCCGTGAGGTCTGGCCGTTTTACCGGGGATATTTGCTCATCTGCGAAAAACGGCTAGTCCAATATCGAGGGGGTGGAGGGAAATCGCGCGAGTGCTGATTTCCCTCCACGCCCGAGGGTGGACTAGCCGTTTCGAGCAGACGAGCGAATATCCTCGGTAAAACGGCCAGACCTCACGGATATGTGTTTTAATGCTAAGTTGTGACGTCGAGCTAACATATCTAATTATTTTTGAGATTTTTAAAAATTCTATTTGAAAATTTTATCTGTGAATCATGAAGTAAATTCCTGAACTCAAACTTCCTGTCTACGAAAGTCTCACGTACGGGAGGACGTCCCTATATCCAATCCCAGTCACCAACTTTTCTGTTTAAGGTAAAACCGTAATTTTTCTACTTTATTAGTTTAAATAAGATATAGCGTATAAATGCGCTATTCGTTTCAGTCTCGCAGGTGTGTTTAGGAAGTGTCAGTAGCGTAGTTTTCGTACTGTCGGAACGAAAGGTTGCCGGGTCCTGGTCCATGGATGGGGGTTTGGATGGGGGGGGGGGGCACGCGAGGTTTTTTTTTCGTTTTTTTTCGTGTTAGTGCGGAAAATGTCGCCAGGCTACAAATGTGCTATTCGCTTGAGTCTCGTAGGTTTTTAGGAGTATTTAGGTGTGTTTACAAGTGTCAGTAGACTAGTTTTAGTACTATCGGAACGAAAGGTTGCCGGATTGGGCCATTCCTCCATGGGTGGGGGTCTAGCATAGTAGCCTACTCGAGGTTTTTTTTCTTTTTTTCGTGTTAGTACGATAAATGTCGCAGGTTGCAAATGTGCCTATTTATGTTGGTTGCAATGGGGTGTGCTGGTTGAATTTGTGTTGTGTACGGTAGTTTTGCAAAGTCGGTCATTATATGTCACATGTCACCCCGGCTGGAGCAGGGGTTGTGTAAAAAAAAAGTGTTAGGTTATCAAAAAAGTGTGGGTTATCAAAATTAACCCACGGTGACGTGTGTGGGTTTTCAGATTAACCGTATATAACGGTTACACTTTTAGCATTGGGATGTGTTGGCGTGACGTCACCACCGTGTATTAATTATCAGTAACCGTGAGTTTTCACAAATAACTAATTTATACCACGGTTGAGACGGCAGGCTAAATCGTATTTAATTTGTTTGTGTTTGTGAAAATTGCTTCAAGAAATACGGTAATCCGTATGTCGAAATGAATGATTCTATTTTAGTTTGTGGAGGGGGAGGTGTGTGTGGACGGACGAGTCGTTTGGCAGGTAGGCTATTCTCAAGTTTCTGGAGGGAGGGGGTGGGTGGGAGTTAGGCAAGGTTTGACTGGTAAGCTCACTCGTGTTTTCCAAGCTGTTTGGAATGAATAAACTTCGATATATGAGGCAGCAGGGATAGAAGGACATTGCGTGACATTCTGGCAAGGTAAGTAATCCTTTTTGTGTGTTTGTAGCCTGAGAATTGTTTTAAATCATAAGTGTAATAGGTGTATGGGTATGAATGATGGTCATTCCATTTTAGTTTGTGGAGGGGGAGGGGGTAGTTCGACGAAGTGAATAAAGTTAGTATTGGGCCAGACATTTGAGAGATAGCAGGGATACGATTTCATTCAGGACATTCCGGCAAGTTAAGTAATTCCTTTTGTACGTTTTTATTGCGTTACGTTGTTGGACGCTGTAGTTGGATGCTGGTGTGTGCGTTCCCGGTCGCGTGATCCAAAAGTGTCAAAAGTGTGGGTTATCGGAAAAAGTTTAGGTTATCGGCAAAAGTGTGGGTCATCTTGATAACCAACACTTTTTGCGATGAAGCACACTTCCAGTCACGATTAACGGGATTTAACCTACGGAAATGTAGCATGGCGTTGACATTAGCGTGACGTCACAGCCGTGATATAATGCTACATTAATACAAGAAAGAATTCAATATCTATTTATTTTCTGTACCATTTCTTCCCAGATGTAGTTACGTTTGAAAAACTCTTGTTTTTTTTTAAAGATGTTATATATTTTTTACTTTTACTTTACTTTTGGTGTCGAATGTTGGTCCTTTTGGAGAATGTAAGGTAGGTGAGTTTGAATCAGTCAACCATGGATAATTTCAAAACTGCTCGAGCCCCTATTTTGTTGCCAGACGGAAGCATTGCCCTGTGTTTACCAAATAGATCAACGCTTACGTGACGATCTTGTAAGACCATTGGTCCCGGGATGATGCAGTTACGAAGTTACTGGGGTCCGGTCGAAATCCCGACAGTCGAAATCCCGACAATCAAAATCCCGACACCAAAATTCCGACAGGTCAAAATTCCGACGGATCAAAATCCCGACAGTCTAAATCCCGACAAGTCATAATCCCGACAGTTGAAATCCCGACAGCTAAAAAAAAAAAATCCAACATTCAAAAAACAGGATTACTTGCTGAAAATCATTTAAAAATAGCAGGAGGCGAAAAGTATCGATATTGCCGAATTTGCCTGTAATTCGAACTGGATCATTACTGATGGGGAAGACCCTTATGCGATTGAAGCGGGTTGACAGGGCAAGCCGACTCTCGTTATGAAACAATACAGGGTGCAGGAAGCAGAGGCATCGTGGTTTGCATATTTTCAAAATCAGTTTGATGTAAATTGAGTGTGTTATATTACTTTAATGTATTACCTTTTTTTTAAAATAAATTTAGTTACGCCATAGTTTAATACCAACACTCATGACCGGCAAAGTTAACAGTAGTAATACACTATACACTGAATCAGTTAATGAATTTGCTACATAGGAGCTAGATGCACAATTCTGTTTACATCTGAAAAAGGCAACCCAAAGTTGTGGGAAAACCCATAGCAACAGTAGTCGATGACTGGCATAATCGAACAACATCCGAGTTCCTTCGCGGTCTGGCTCATAACATTGCGCTGTAATTTGTTTGATGTGTATATTTTAGCCAGTGTGTATTTTTACCTTCTTATTAGCATGTTTAGCCAACGGATGTAAAAAAAAAATTTTTTTAGATCTATTAGTTGTGTTTTTTTTTTTATTAGCCAAAGCATTTTTAACTAAAAGTAAAATAAATTTTAAACAAATGTTTCAACCAATGAAAAAGAGTTTTTTTTTTTATGTTTTACGACCTGTCGGGATTTTGCCCAGTCGGGGTTTTGACTGTCGGGATTTTGATCCGTCGAGATTTTGACCTATCGGGATTTTGACCTGTCGGGATTTTGAACCGTCGGGATTTTGACCTGTCGGGATTTTGGTGTCGGGATTTCGACTGTCGGGATTCCGACTGTCGGGATTTCGAACCAGACCCGTTCCTGAAAGACGGTACTATCCCACTTGATAGTCCACTCTACATTTCGAACCCATTTCTACCACTGGGACATCACAAAGTCTCATCAAACGAAACAATATTAGAAAGCAAAAACTAAGTCATTTGAAGTTTTAGTAAGGTTTACACTACTTTGTGGTTCAAATTTCAATTGTAAACTTGGGTTACCCCTTTTTAATGCTCGCAGTATTTGGCGAAACCTACGGTGTTTTAAGAGCTTGTACGTTGCGACGATTTTGACTTGATTTTTGTGGTTGAGTCGTGGTTACGTGGTGGTATAACTGACCGTATGATCGTTGATTCTCGGATCTATATTCGACTGTGCGTTGAGATCGTGGCAGTCGCGGGGGACGGCTTTCGATTTTACACTGACCTTGGATCCAAGTTGCTATCGAGTAGGTGTCATTAACCACCGAATGTATGGTTTTTTTTCCCTGCCAGATTCTATTTCAACCTATGTATTGGGCTATATACTTGACAGTCGCGGCTTTGCAGAGATCATCGAGTCTTGTGGGTTCGTTGCTTGCTCCATAAACCTGGCTCGTTCAGATATGTTACTCGGCGACTTCAATCTCCCATCGGTGAACTGGGACATCGGTTTGGCCAGTAATCCCCACCATAGACTTATGTTTAGGTTTGATTGCACCTCTTGAGCTATCTCAATTGGTTGACAAACCAAACAGGGGTGAAAATATTATCGACATTGTTCGGTCCGATGATGAGGGGTTGGTTTTTGACACTGTGGTGGGCAATAGCTTTAGACATACTGATCGCAATACTGTAAAATTATCTTACCCTTCTCTAACCTGGGAAATTTTTATAAAAAGGCAACCACCCCAACATACACTTGAATGAGTTAACCTCGACTCTGGCCCTCACTGGAAGGCATTGATTGAGACGGCCTCATCTTTGACACTCACCTCGAGACAAATCAGGCATTGACCTGCTCTTGAATTTCCTTCATGGTCAATCAAATTTGTGCCTCGTAAACCTACAACATGAAAAATTGGGGACTATCCCTTTCTCTCGCTTTTATCATTAAATTAAAAAATCTTAAATTGAAACTTTGGAAAAAATACAAACCAAATCTATGTACGACCTCTTTGCTTAATTATAGCACCACTTGCAAGCTATATTCGGAGTCTACTGAATTCTAGCATAGTACGTGTGAAATGGCAGCGGTGCGGGTGGGCAGCCAGATGGCGCTGCTTAAGCTGTATCATCACCAAACTGCAGTATCTCGATCTCTTCCACCATTAAAGGTAAAAGACAATTTTGTCATTGATAATGCAGAAAAAGCGGAAACCCTTATCTAGTACCAACTAGTACCAAAACTTGCTTTGATGTGAATAAGTCCAAGGTAATCTTGGCTTTAAACAAGTTAAAACCCTGCCATTCGCGTGGTCCCGACGGTCTTTAGGCCTATTTCTTTAAACAGATCGCAAACCAAATCTGCTATCCACTTTCGAGACTCTTTGCATTGTCTTTTACAAATGTAACTCTTCCAGAGTCCTGAAGTAAAGCAATTGTCGTCCCAATCTTAAAAAAAAAGCGTCATCTTTAAACCATCTCAACTACCGTCTTGTATCCTTGAATTGTGTGGCTTGCTGGGTCATGGAGTCCATTATCTGCACCATGGTCATCAGTTTTCTCGAAGAACACTCCATCATTGGTCAGGATCAGATTGGTTTTCTTCCACTCAGGTCGGCCACTCACCAGCTCTTGCTTGTACTTGATTGTTGGTCTGGTGCATTGGACCTCGGCATAATATCGGACATGATTTATTTTGATTTCAAAAAGGCATCTGAGTCGTTTATTAACAGAAAGCTACTACTGAAGCTACGGGGTGTGGTCCAGGGAAAACTTGAGTGCTGGCTTTCAGCCTTCCAGCATAAATGGCCTCAGCGCGTAATTGTTGCTGATACTTTTTCTTCTAGTGTTTCTGTTCCTTGTGGGGTACTTTACGATTCCGTTTTGGGAGCACCGCTGTTCGTCAGCTACCTAAACGATTTAAAATTTGACGACAAGCAAACTTTAGGCTTTAAATTTGCTGACGACTTTGTCTGCGGTAAAAGAGGTCCGTAATCCTGATCACTGCACCTTCACTGCAGAAAGATCTGCGCTGCAGTCTATCAGCGCTTTGCAACTGTCAGTAAATGTTTCCTTCCGGAAATGCCAAGACCATGATTTGGGATTTTATGGTTTTTGTGTGTCCTCTTATGGAGTATGCTATGCCGGTTTGGTCACCATACAAATTGGGTGACATTGATATTTTGGAAACTGTGCAGAGACGTTTTACTAAATGCATTACAGACATTCACGATGTATGTTGCATTGATCAACTTGCCATAACTAACCTTGAGCTACTCTAATTGCGTCATATTAAGAGCGACCTTATTCGCATGTCTACTCTCCATTGATCTCCCTTTTTTTGATCTCTCGCTAAGAAATGTCATTACGCACGGCTATTATTTGAAGCTGGCTCTACAGCCGGCCTGTCTTAATTGTCGGAAATATTTTTTTCTTGGTTCACATGATGAAGCGGCCACTGTTGTCTCTTTCGTTACCCTTCCAGAAACACTCATGTTAACTTGGGACCGGTATTAGAGTCTCACCACCCTTCCGGTGTCCCACCACGTACGTGGTGAATATTTTGTTATATTATTATATTATTTATTTTTTTCGGTGCTGTCCAAGGAGGTTTTCTAACTTCAAGGACTGTATTCTATAACAACTGTACTGTAAATCGCTTACACTGGCCGATTTTTGCAAAAGTGTCGCAATAACTGATTTATTACCATACTTAAGTCGGTTCTGACGTATTTTTTAACTATCTGATACCATTTTTCATTAGAAGTGCTTGAGAATTGAATTGAAATGAATTGTGGGCGACTTGTGGGAGAGTTGTGTTGTGTTGTGCCTCTAGTGCCTCCGGTTCGTAAAGCTTGTTTTATTTAGCTGTAAGTTAGTTCGTAAGTAGGATAGACGGAGCGCGTGGTTTGAAGACAGCTTCTTTGTTTTCAGCTCAATAAAGAATCAAATCAAATCGACGATTTTGCAGTCTTTTTCATTGTTCCACATTACAAGATGGCGGCTCAAGATAGCTGTCTTGTTGAGATGGGGGATGAAATTACGCCTAGTGTGGGTGGACCAGAAGTTGGTGAAGCAGAAGAGGTTAGACGAAAGAGTGAAAGGGGGTTCTGTTGTTGCTGGTGATATTCCGAGTTGGGGATATGTAAAAAGTCTTTACAACGGTATGGTGCATAAACTGGATTTGGACATGTCGGTCATTGTGCTGTGTTGTGTAAGATGGAGGCCGTACTTAAGATACCATTTTACTCAGTGTCGTCCCCACTAGTTGAATTACGAGAAGTGGTGCAATCGAAGATGGCAAAGCAGAAATTGTTAGATGAGAGGTTTACATCCGTAAATGGTTTTCCCTGCAAGGTTGTGAATCCCTGTGACCAAGTGATTTGGTGCAAAGTTTTCTGGTTGCCGTTAGAGGAGTCAGGCTCTACTGTGTCGTCAGTGTTTGTGAATTACGGCACTGTTGAAGAGGTGCAACGGGAAAAGCCAAATGTGGGGCCGTACAGGCACTGCTTTCGAATGCGAGGAGTGTTCTGCTTCTCTTGAGGGAATCAATCAGTGTCGAATATTTGCAGGATGTAATTTTGGCTGGAGGATGCCAGCACTGCTAGAGGATGCCAGCACATGCCCTAACAAGCCCCCAAAATGCCTAAGATGTGGCTTGCCAGGCCACTTTTGTAAAGGGTGCAAGAGCATTCGCTGTCGGGAGTGCCACATCTTTCATAACGGTCCCTGTGCAATCAAAACGTTTGTGTTAGTGATGAAGGGGACATGTACTGCAGAGAGCCCATAGCCTGGGACTAATTTGCTTGCTGCACGTGGAGTGGACGGTGTGGATGATTTGTTAATAGGGCGTGCAGCAGAGGAAATAGTCAGAGAGCTGGTAGAGCATGCCCGCTCTGAACGATCAAGTGAAATTGGCAATCTTGCTGCTTGTAGCTTCACAAGATGTAGTCATGCTGCGGATGTGGGAATGGCCGGGAGTGGCAGGAGCAGGGATCATTGCTACTCAGCATCTATTGTTTCCCATCCTGCTAAAGTTAGGTTAGGTGGTGCTCCAATAGTATCGGGTGTTAGGAAGTTGCGCGAGAAGAGTAAGTTACGTCGGTCCCCATCTTCTGGCGTAAAACATTTGGCAGTGGAAGTTACCAACACGTTTGCAGTCCTAGAATCGTTACCTCAAAACTTAAGTTTAGTGGTCTGTCATGGAGTGATGACCCGCTGAGTTAGGCTGTTTATCTCCCTCAATGAGGCTGCTGTATAAGTTCTGCTTTTGGAATATTAGGGGTATGACAGGGAAACTTGGCAGTGTTGAAGATCTGATGTGTAGCTGTAATATTTTAGGGCTAGCAGAAACAAAACTTAGTTGTGATGTGTGTTGTGTGGTTGGTCGGTTTATTGCCAAGATGAGCGTAACAGCTGTGGTGGTGTGCTAGTGGCAGTGAAAAACGGTATCCCTTATTTCTGGTTACCACATGTGAACATTGAAGGCCTTACCACTGTTGTTCGTAGGGTGGTGGACTGTTGGTTGAGGGTGGCTGGTTGTCATTTGTGGTGGGGTATTCAGCGGCTGGGTTCTGAAACATGATTGGGATGTGTGGTGGCAGAGTGTTCCCCCCACCCACTGTTGTGTTGTAGCGATTTCAATGCGCACCATGCATTTGAGGATGTGACTGCTTCAACTAATAAGAAAGGCAATATAGCTGATGACTCATTAATGCTGGTAATTTAGTTTTATTGAATGATGGTATGCCAACATTCTCTAGATGGTATGGAGAAGTGTATCAATAGTTAGTGTTGTATCTAGTTTTCTGTTGTGTGCATTTAGCATTGAACCTTAGACTCCATATTTTGGATGATAAACGTGGTAGAGACCATTTTCCAGTGCTGGTACATGAAAGATCGTTTGAGCTGTCCTGTGTGAATCTGTCCAGTGGTGGTGTTCCAAAGTGTGGTTCAAATGTCCCAAGTACGTCAATCATGGATTGTGCCTGGATGCTGACTGCGGCAAGTTTGTGTCCTCTCTGGGTGTAGGTACATGTGGTAAGCAAAGGCCTGTAGTAAACCGGTTTGTAAATCGGTGTGGTGGTCTGATTACTGCCGTAAGGCTGTTTGTGACAGGTGTCGCAGCTATCGGCGTTTCTCCCGGTTCCGGTCATATGAGAGGTGGTGCTGTTTTCTTGAGGTTTCGAGGCCGGCGAGGAGTACTAGGAGGGAAACGAAATGTGGCTACTGGAAAAAGCTGAGTAATCGGTTGTCAATGTCAACACCTACCTCAGAGGCGTGGAAATTGGAGTCTGGCTCAGTCCATGGGTCCTCCCCATCCTGGAAGAACAGTTTAGATGATACGGAAATACTGCTGGATAGGGATTTGGTTGAGGATATACAGGCGCGCTTTGCAGATGTATAATAAGATTTCTGCCCATCTGTTAGTGTGAGTTTCCGGGAATTGTTGAATACCCCGGGTGATGGGTTAGATGAAGCATTTACTATGACTGAGGTTGATGCTGTGTTGCGTGTCTGTAGAGAAGATGGTCCAGGTTTGGATAGGACACAGTATTTGGATAGCGCATGTTACTTCTGCTAGATTTGTTTAACAGGTTTTGGGATAAGGGGGAAGTGCCTGCAGTGTGGAAGCTAGCTATTTTTGTTTCGACAGTTAAGCGTGGGAGGGACAGGCAGTGCATTACTTCAAACCGCCGTATTGTTCTCCTTTTGTGTGCTATGAAGGTGTTTGAGAGGATGGTGGTCAAGAGGCTTGTATGGCGTTTGGAATTTACTGCGAATTTCCATTGTAAGCAGTTTGGATTTCACTGTTTCAGGTGTACCCAGGATGCGATTTTTCTGTTTGAGTCTGGTATTAGGGAAGCTTGGAGGCAGAATTTGGTAATGGTAGCGGTATGTTTAGATATACGGGCTGCCTATGATAGAGCTGCGCTAGATTTTGTGTGGTTAGAATTGAGTCATGCTGGAGTGAGTTTTAAGATGATAACAATGTTGCAGCCCTTTCTGAGTTATTGCTCCTTCGTGACTAAGCTATGTAGGTTGTACTCGCAGGTGGGCACTACGTCTAGGGGGTCTTCTATGGGGAAGCTGGTTAAGTCCAATTTTGTTTGCTGTGCTACTTAATGATCTTTTGCTCTTCCCTCTGTCGAATGTTGCGGCATTTGCTGATGATTTGGATGTGTGGCTGGTGGGTACAGACATAGTTGCGATTCAGACTGCTCTTCAGAGTTTTTTTTTTAGTGTAATTGAATCTTGGCTGGAGCCAAGGGGCTTGGGCCTGTCGGTTGGGAAGTCACAGGTTATAGTCTTTAGGAGGGGTGAAACGCAGCATGTGTCCTTGGTGACTGCAGGAAAAGTAGTTGCTATTGTGTCGGAAGTGAGTTATTTAGGGGTCTAGTTCGATTCAAAGTTGTCCTGGTCAAGGAAGGTCTGGGCATCCGCCGCGAGTAATGCAATGCTCGTGTATTTTAGCAAGGTTAGCACATTATTGGGAGGGGTGTCGAGGAAGGCATTGTTAAGTGGAGCGTTTCAATCGTATTTGCAGTTCTCCTTGATTATCACCTCCCATTTCTTCTGCAGGGTTGTATCGTTCCGGTTAATGAATTGTTGTTCTTATTAATGAATTGTTGCTGGCAATGTGTCTGAGTAACTTAAGGAGTTGCTGGAAGGAGCGTTTCTCTCCTACTAAGGGGACCTGAATTGCGTCTTCGTGATGTACCAGGGGTGTGTCCACCGTGCTTCTGAGCGTGGTGTGATCGCTTGCTACAGTGTTTGAACCGAGCTACACTCAGTGCAGGGTGTTCTGTGATGCATCATTTGTGAGTGAAATTGCTGAAGGAGGAATTGGAGTGGTGATTCCGTCGCTGAAGTTGTCTTCAGTGTCGGCTCTATGCTGTTACCTCAAGTTCGGTTTGTGAGATGGTTTCTATCTCTGTAGCCCTTGATGTAGCCCTCGATATACATCTCCCATAATTCTCGATTATTACTGACTCCTTGTCCAGTATAGCGAAACTACTCAGCTCAGCGGCATTATTTGCAGTGAGTAGCTCTCTTGTTTACACTGTGCATTGGAAGTTGTGGCTTGCCAGTCTGTCTGTTAATGTGGCCCACGTTTGGGTCAAGGGCCACAGTGGCAGTCAAGGAAATGACCAAGCTGATGCTCTTGCAAAGGAGGCAGCACGTGATTACATGGAGAAGGTCTCCCTTACTCTGTCTCTGAAGACTTGACGTTTGGCCATTAGGCTCACACTCTTCGTGAATGGAATTGCGAGTGGATGCAAGCAATGACGGGTCGTACACTTTTTATGTTGCAACTGCAGTGTGGATGCCGCACTGTCTTGAATGACTTTCCAAATTGGATGTCGTGGCTACTAACTCGGCTTCGCACTGGTCACTCTGCTCCCATCACACAGGAATAGGATGGGTCGGGAAGCATCTACACTGTCTGTGGAGTAAAAGCAACTGATGAACATGCCTTATTATTGTGCAAGCAGCACGCCTCGAAGTGTGCTGTAATTACTAAGTGGATTAGGGAGTTTCCCACTGTTTCTGACTTGTTATCCATATCGCAAATAAATCGCAAACGGTTTCCAGGCTGCGTGCAGTTGCGTTCTTCCGCATGCCCGCAGGACTAGTGTTGTGACTTACCCCTATCTTTGTGGGCTGTGTGAGAGTGATGAAGTGCGAGAGTGATGATGTGCGAGCGTGTGTGTGTCCTAGAGCATGTGAGTGAGTGAGTGTGAAATTTACCATGGACACGGTGGAGGACAATGTGCAGTGTGTGAGCTGGAATACCATGACTATGACCACAACTGAGTGTGTGCACAGGTACATGTGTGAAGCTTTCGTTGTACACAGCGGAGAACATCGTGCTGTGCATGCGTGTAAGCTCCTGTGCAACAACATGCGAGTAGGGCAGTGCTTCAGTACTCGGTAAATGAGTGTATGGGTGTGCGTGAGCACTTGCGTGGAATTTGCTTCGTACATAGTGAAGATCAGTGAAAAGTGTGTGTGCCTCTGCATGGCGTTTGGGGTTGACGCAAGGTGCTCCAATGTCCACTCTAGTGTCTGTCCCTAGTAGTTATGCAGAAGTTTGGGAACGATAGGATTTAGGCAGAGGCAGAGTGAACGTGGACATGAAGTAGAGTGGCATATTGGATGGTGTTGCAGTGTAGATGTCTTAGAGTAAGTTTATTATTAAGTAGTTTTGTAGGAGGGCATTTGCTATGGGTCCTGGCTCCAATGAACACCTTTATTCCCTTGCGGCTGGCATTTGCTGATTGGCATTGTTCTCTAATTACAATTTTTAAAACAATGTAAATAAAACTGATCGTTCAGGGTCCTGTAACTCCGGAATGGCTCGTCCAATTGAGAAAGTGGTCTGTTTGAGCATGAAGGAGAACGAAATTTCTGGCTTAGATCATGTTTTCGATTTTATGTCGGTGCAGTAGTTGTTTTCTGAAACGGTGGCAGAACAACAACAAAAGAAAGTTGTTGTCAATTTACGTGAGGCTCCCTACTTTTACTCTCGCAGAATTGCACAATTTGTGGTGTAAATATAGCTTCCATACATTTATCTACTATCTGGCCAAGTTTGGTGAAAAAATATTGAATAGGAACGTAGATATTAATTGTTTTAGTTTAAGTGTGGACTTCAATTAGCCGAGTATGAAATCAGTTATAGCAACCCAGTGTTGCAAACGTATGGCTACTCTGTTTTGCCACTTTTGTCACTTTGTTTCTTTGCTTCTCTGCTTTGTGAGCATTTTACATTTTACATCTGTCTTGTATTTAATTGTAGCACATATGGCTTTGGGTCCTAATGCTTTCATTAAAATCTCTATCTGTATCTGTAATTGTAGCTAGTATATTTTGAACCAGCAATGGATCAGTGCATTTTTTGGTTTTGTTGCATACATTTTGTTCCTTCTATAGTTTATTTGTTTTTTGTTTTTAGAGAACAATAACCCATTGGGTTATCTGCCCCACGACGATGATATGGACAGATTAACAGTACCTTCCTAAAGCACCGAACAGAGCGAACAGAACGTGTGGAGTCGTCACTTGTGTGCTCCACAATGGCAGCCATCAATTTCATGTCAATATGTTAACCCTACCAAGATACCCCTTTAACTACTAATAGGCTATTCCATAATTGTATATTGTCTTAAGTGTATCACATGACTTCCCTGTATTTATAGAGCAGTAAACAGGAAGTTCGCTGTCTTATCAGCTGTAGCCTACACTCTGGTAGTCCGTGTGTTTATTACCATTGGTGCCCACGCTGGGCTAAGGTGTGTCCCCGCTTAGGACATCACAGTTGGCGACGAGGATGGGATGATTGCTTAGTGGATGGTGACGTAATAATCGATGGAGATTGCGACCTTTCTGGCTTAGAATTTCCTTCAAGAGGGGCGCTGGTAGTAGCCAAAGGTGATTGGTTATTTACGTTAGCAGACTCATCCACTTCGTGTGTGTGGGGTAATTTTGCTGGAGATTTCCTGCCACCTGGTGACTTGCGATGTAAATTCTCAGGTGATTTTTCAAGCTGTTGGATTGGTGGGATCTTTGGTAATCTTTAAAAACTTAAGCTTAAACTGATAGGTCTTCAACCACATCTTTGCTCCATATTTGTGGTAAGTTGCAAATTTTTTTCATTTTGGCAATGAAAATTAGTGCTCTGAATTCCTATCAGAGTTTAAACTTTTTCAAACAGTGTTATTTTGACGTGGTAGTGCTGTGTGGTACGAAATGATAACAGTTAAATTTAGTACCTTAACAACTAGAACCGAAGTGGGCAATTGGATTTATTAAGGTTAATTTTACCTTGGCAGTGTTCTAGAGCGACGCACTGGCGTGTCCGCACAGGCAGTATTATAAACCTGAAGGTTCGAAAAATGCACTGCTAAATTAACCCTTGTAAATTCGATTGTGCCATTGCCCATATTCGGGCTAGTGTGTGCCGGTGTAAAATTTAACATCGTAGGTTTATGCTCAAACTTAGTGAAATCTGGTCTGTGCTGAGGCTTAGGCCAGAAGTGTTGTTTTGTAAAACGTTGCAAATGGTGAACGTAAAACATTTTTTCAAAGCCTAGTCCCTTTAAATTTAACTTGTAGGCAGTTAATTTATACAACTAGGTAGGCTACAGTCAAGCTTGATTTATTTCTGTGTTTAAATAAGTGACCGGTAGTCTTGAGTGCTCCAGTTTAATCCTTGCATGTTAAACAGGATTGTAATTAAATTTAATTAAATTTAATTTTGTAGGCTTATGCCAAAGACAGGTGTCGGTTGCAAACCACCTGTAACTGCTAAAGTTAGCAGTGAAAGTGAAACTGAAAATAATTCAGTAGTGAACGCAAGCATTAATGAACTAGTTCTAATTTAAATCTAAATTTTGAATCTAGTGATAGTGAAGACGACGTCAACATGGGTTCGTCTAAAACCGCTGGTTTATTTTCGGAATTCGATTGCGAGTCTGACACATGGGAGAAATACTCCAGCCGAATTCGTTACTTTTTTTTAGCTAAAGAAATACCAGCAACCAAGCAAGTTAATTTTCTAATGGCATCTGTGGGCCAGAAAATGTTTGATAGAATTCTTAATATCCTCTCACCTGATTTGCCTGACTCATTAACATTTGATGAGCTCGTTAAAAAAGTTTTAGACGACATTGAGCCAGTGCCCTCAGTGGTATCTGAGCGTGTTAAATTCTTTAGAAGATCGCAAAAATCAGATGAGAGTATCGGGGAATATTTAGCTGCCTTAAAGCTAATGACGAAGTATTGTGACTTCGCAAAAATTAAAGACATTAACAGCGAAATGATTAGGGATCGCCTAATTGGGGGGATCCAATGTGAAGTCATTCAACGCGAGTTGTTGAAGCAGACTCTGGATTTAAAGGCTACAACATCCTTAGCTTTATCCTTAGAATCTGCTGAAACAGACCAAAGCGTTTTGAGAAGCCATTCTAAAGCTGTTAACTACGTAGCTAAAAAATCGGGCAAAACATCCAGTAGGCCTAAATCCACTAAGGATTTCATTTGCTATTGTTGCGGCAAAAATGGCCACGTGAAAACACGTTGTAAATATCGAGACTATACATGTGGCCGTTGCCACACTGTCGGCCATTTAAAAGCCGTGTGCCAAAAAGCTAGTCATTCGAATAGAACTTTAAAATCACTCGACCACCCTAAAGCAAGTTCTAGCACACATTTTAAGGCTAGGCCGAACACTAAAAAGTATAGCTACAAAAAACGCGTCAACAAACTCGAACGCGATAGCGAAAGTGATAGTGAAGAAGACCAGGATGTTGAAGCCGAAAATTCAGAGTCTGGTTCCGGGTCTGATAACGATTCAGACAACGACTATCTTGTACTGAAAAATAATACTCTTGGACTGAGTCAGGCTGCGGACCAGATTTCAATTCCCCTACAAACCAACAAAATAATAGTAGTAGTTAATTCTATGAAAATCCATAAATGGAAAATGCCAGTCTGCCTAAATGGTGTCAAGCTAGAAATGGAACTTGATTCCGGGGCAGATGCATCCATTATCCCTATTGAGTGGCATCAAAAATATTTTGCGGACTGTCCTTTAAAACTCAGTCCGTACTCGATACACTCATACACTGACGGAATTGAGAACAC